>PVIR01010002.1:0-51488 GCA_004026965.1 Petromus typicus
TGGGTTGTCTCAAAGAGTCAGAGGGTCTCTACATTCCTGTGCAGTCCCCTCCCATTAAGTGTGGACCCAACCTAGTGACTTGCTTCTGCCCAATAGAATAAGGCAAAAAGGATGATATGTCACCTTGAAAAGCAGGTGACACCAAGATGGTAAATTTCATCCTGCACCCTCTCCTGGTGACCTACTGTTTTGACTAAGCCAGTACCATGTGTTGAGCCACCCAAGGACTATTGGTAGCTCTCCAGCCAGCAGAGAGTGACAGACAACTTCACAGTCTAACAGCTCATGTGAAACTAAATCCTGCAGCAGCCCCATGAGTCGACTTAGAAATGGATCCTCGTCCAGTTGAGTGTTTGGGTCAGACTGCAGCCCTGGTTGACAATGTGATTATAGACTTTGGAAGGACTCTGAGGAAGCTAAGGTGTGATGCTCAGCTAAGTCATGACTGGATTCCTGAGTCACAAATATTGAGAGATAATGGGCTAGTTTGCTATGTAACAATAGATGATTAAGGTGATTTTCAAACTGTTCTCCTTAGTGGAAGTGTGACTTGGGGGAAGTTTTAATTTTTCTACACCTTGCTTTTGTCATCTGTAAACATTATCTGCTTTAGGGTGTGGCTTTTCTGTCTAGATAAGATCATACATGTTCATTACTGCAGGATTTGAATATGGAAGAAAAGATGACATATCGTCACCACCACTACTGCCATTATTATCACCATTATCATCATCATCATCATTGCCAATAACTTCACCATCATCTTTAAGGGAATCCAACAACAGAGAGGAGGAAACTAGTAAGTTTTTAAAAAAATTTTATTATCTTTCCTGAAATCTTTCTTATTTTTATTTTTCCTGTAACAATCATGGTAAGCATGTGTAACAGTGACACATGGGCACCCATGTTTATAGCAGCTCAGTTTGTAATAGCTAAATCTTGGAAACAGCCCAAATGCCCATCAATGGGAGACTGGATAAAGAATATATGGGTTCAAAAAAAATAAAATGGAGTATTACTCAGTCATAAAGAATGATAAATTTGAATCATTTATACTTAAATATGTATCTTGAGGACATCCTCATAAGTGAAATGAACAGAACACAGATGTGTAAATACCCTGTCTTTTCCCTAGTGTGAAAAACTGAAGGTGTAAATGAGTACCAAAATGTATGATAAGTAATGTGAAATGGGGGGAAAATGGGCAAAAGGAAAAGAGAAAGTGTGGGTAGGGGAAAGTAAAGAAAAGAAAGAAAAAAATTTTATAGTAAAAAAAGGAAACAAAGCTTATGCATATAGGAAATGGGGGTTGTAGGGAGGGCAGAAGAAAGGGGAAAAATGAGAATCAAAATGTGTCATGTACGGGTACAAATTCTCAATGTTGAATGGAATCATAATATATGTATAAAATGTACCAATAAAGTCAATTAAAAATGACGAGTATGTGTAAATGACTGGCCAGTCAGAGAGCCGGATCTTCTGGCAGGAGCATTCCAAGGGATAGGTATTGACTCAGAAGAGCCAATTACAATCCTTTCCTAGCTTTGCACAGAGTTACTGAGAGACAGAGAGGTGAGGAGAGGGTTTCCGCAATGGGGTAGAATTGCTAGCAGTTCCAGTGAGAGAAATCTTCCAAGATTTTCTCCAGAGCAGAGTCCAGCAGTAATTCTTTGATATTTATTTTTTTCCAATAGAGTTAAATTCTAGTGATTAATAAAGTCTAAAAATCCCCAAAGAAATGATTAGCACAGAAGAGAAACTTAAGCCCCTCTTTCAAAGTCAACTACAAATAATGTCCTGGTTTGACTGGTACTTCCAGCGAAAAGCTCTTACTGTGGCACTAACTGGTTGTTAGTGGGCCTGGTTACCCAGGAAAAAGGAGATAGAAGGGAGAGCGCAAAGCTAGCCAGTTTTCCCATTCCTCTTCTGGGGGCAGAAGTTTCCCTGGGGATGGGAGGGTAGGAAGGCACTCCCATCTCCAGGAGTTCTAGGACTCCCCTAGAAACCTGGTGAAGCTTTTCCTCCTAATTGGCCAGGATGGGAGAGGATGGAGTTTCAGAACTCATTTATACAACAGTCCAACTCTACATTCCTCACTTGGAAGTGAGAAAAAACTCATTTGTTGGCAGGTACTTCTTTTCAAATGGGGAACTTAGGAGTTTAACTTTGACTTGCTGGACTTGAGATACCTTAAGGGCATCCAAGTGGTGATATCAGGCAGTAATTTTCAGGGTGAGTTTGTAGTTTAGAGGAGAGTTTGGCTGTCTTTTTATGCCTGCATTACCAATACGTGGAAATGTGGATGACAAGAACCTTGGCACTGGGTCAGACTAGAAGGAGAGAAAATTTAGCTCCTCCCAACCTTGGTGTAGGCATCTGTTTCCTTTAGCAAGGGAGCTGAGCAAAATCCAGGATGCATCATGACAATTGATCAGCTCCTTTCCTTGAGGGACCTGGGAAACTGCTGTAGTTTCCTGACTTGTGCTTCTGACTTTTGCAAACCAATGTGCCTAAAAAGCAGGAGTCATGTCCAGGGAGGGCGGAGAGAGAGAGAGAGAGAGAGAGAGAGAGAGAGAGAGAGAGAGAGACAGAGACAGAGAGACAGACAGAGAGACAGAGACAGATAGATAGATAGATAGATAGATAGAGAGAGAGAGAATGAGGGGTGTGATCTAAAATGCCTCTCTATAATCGTGACTCTACTGTCTACCTCTATACTGTGGTGCCTACATTTTCTGAATCCATCGGTCTTACTTTGCTTCTTCATCTCTTTGAGAAACAAACTTCAGAGAATTTGTCCTTATTGGAGTCATTAGACATGTGCCTTACCATGGATGTCACTGCCTATGATCTCCCCTTCCCAGACCTCTAGATAACCACAGAGGATGTCTCTGAGTGGTCCACCGATCATGTGCCCAACCCTTGACCCATACACTTTACCAGGGGATGGGTCACATCTGGGATGAACTGCTATGTTTGTGTTTCATTCTGTTACTTCTATTCAGCAGGCATATCCAGATTGTGTGCCTGTCTCTACTGCTCCATAACTTCTTTTTCTTCTCAATTTCTTTGTGTCTTTCTGGATCTCTTTTGTTCTATAATTAGGCCTAAAACCTACAGCAAGACTCATATTGGCAAGACATTGGGGAGCACCAAGAGTAACTGCACAGAATATACTACAGCCAGGTAATGGCCCAGGGATTCCTCGATTCAACAGATGAACATGTTCGGGCCACTGACATAAGTTCTTGAACTCCATGATGAAATAGATTTCACCAAGGATATGATGCCAGAGACTTCTTCCTCAATACTCCGATACAAAGAACCTCCTAACAACCCTCCTCCTGGGAAACTGATTTTCCTCTGCCAATGAGTGTTTAGGTGAAGTTGATCTCCCCCTTCACTGTCTACTGGTGGAGTGTCCACTGCATACCAGACACTAGGACATACAGAGATGAGCAATGCAGACTTGAGTTCTGTCATCGTAGGGTGGTAAGCAGCACATCCATACACAGGGGTGGGTAGTGGAGAAGAAGAGGAAGACAATGAGAAAGAGGAAGGAGAAGGAGGAGGAGCAGAAGGAGAGGGAAGAGGAGCAGAAAGGGGAGCAGGAGGAGGAAAAAGAAAAGAGGGGTAAGGGGAGGAAGAGGAAGGAGAAGAGGCAAGTGGAAGGATAAGGAAGGGAGAGGAGGAAAGGGGAAGAGGAGGAAAGGAGGAGAACACAGAGAAGGGTGGGGGGAGGGGAGGAGGGGGAAAGGGAAGAACAAGGAAGGGAAGATGAGAGGGGCCAGAGAGACAGAGCATATGGGAACAAGACAAAAGGAGAAACTGTGAGAAATACATAGAACAAAGTGACCAGGCAAGTATGACATGGCAGGGTCATTGCAAAAACGTTGTGTGATAGAGGTAAAGAGGAGGCATCCAGCTTTGACTATTTTTCTTTCCATAGCAGCCACATGGAGGTAACTGGAGTCAAAATGATCACAATGCAGCATGTGCTTGACAACTATGACTGAGTCCTGAAAAACATGGCACACAGCATCAGGTCCTGATCTGTTTGGTCACTCTGTTCTTAGCCAGCATTCGAAGAAAGCATCTTCATGGTTTCAATGAAGTCATTCTCATAGTAGTCCATGGTGGAAGCGAGGCTGCACTTCATGCTTCCATTCATTAAATGCAAAAGCTTTGCAAAAGCTTTGGTGGCTTGCAAATGCCTCCTTGACATCTTCCCTTAGTTATGCCAGTCTCAGTGTAAAGCCACATTAATAGGACAATTTTGTCTTGAGGCCCTAGGCAATGGAATGCCTGGGACAATCTATTTATATCTGAAATGTTTCAAATAATTTCCCTCCCTCTGTCACACACACGTGTGTGTGCATGTGTGCACGCACGCACGCACGCGTGCACACATGCACGCACACACACATCAATTTATACTAAATGCTGTTTCAAAATCAGATTTATCACTCAGGAGATTAAGAAAAAAGAAGGGCCAATTTAATGATGGGACTGAGTTCATTATTTATCTTCTAGTATGTAAATTATAAATTGTCATAAATTTTTCATTCTTTGATCCCCACTACTCAATTCCAGGAAAAAAAAGAAGCTTCCATGAAAAGAGCAGGAGCAAGTGTCTCCTCTCTGGGCATAGGGGCATCTCTTCTGCCTTCTGACAGACGATAATCTGTCAAAATGAAAAATTAATGGCTGCTCCCTTAATTCATCATCGCTGGCCTCTGTTGTACTAATGCCTTCCCCTTCTTCCTTGTCTCTGTCCTCCCTCTCCCTCTGCTTCCCCCACCATTCATCCCAGTGGTGAGTAGAAGCAGAGAAATGGAACAATGGCGATGAACAGCAAAACAACACAAACCCAGCAACAAGGAGGAAAATTAAATACATGATCCTGGTTTCAGAGGGCTTCTGCTCAGGTGGAAAAAGATGGGCTCCACTTTATCTACTATGTACATCAGGGGTCCATGACATCATGCCCGCAGAGGCTGTGCAACCACCCAAGGTGTTTTGGATGCTCAGCTCCCCTGTGAGACCTGCAGTAGTGGTGTTATCATGTTGGATGCTTCAATAGCATCATGAGATTGGAAAAGGGAACTTATAAGCCATTGACCCTAAGTCCTTGATTATATGTATTAGAAGATAAAGAGCAAGTGGGTGTTGCTGAAGATCATATAATGGGTGAAACTGGTACATTACACATTGTGAAAGTTAAACTAAACTGGGCTGTCAAGGCCACTTGTCCATCTTCTCGTTTGTTTTAAATATTCTCCATTATCTAAGTTTCTTAAAGACCTTTCCCATTCTGTTTCCCTGGCTGTATAGAAACTGTACTTCTAACTTCGTTTTGACAACCGCTTGTAGGTCTCTACTTTTTGGGTGAATATTAACCTTGAAGTTAGGATTTTTTTCATGTGGTTTGCTTCAGCCAATGAAATATGAGCGCACCCTTAAAACCAGAAGTGGTGTTTATCAAGTAACACACACGGTGTGAATAGTAGTTTTGGTTGACTTAGCCCTTGGGATTCTAGACTCAGTTTTTCTTTAGCAAAAGAGCCCATTCTGACTTCTAAATTTATTTCAGATAGAGGTGATAAACTTTTGCACATTCCTGAAGATATATCTGCATCTGACCATCAGCTTTCTCCCTGCAGGCTGAGATGAGGGGTCTGTATTCTAAGAGAAGCTTATCTTAATTACTTTCTTGTTGTCAGAAAAAAATACCCAACACTCACAAGTTAAAGGAAGAAGGTTGATCAGCTCATAGTTTGTAGAAGTTATAGTCCATAGTTGGCTGGTTCCCAGGTAGAGTGGCATGGCAAGGGGGCATAGCAGAAGAGAGAGTCCATGGCAGAGCAAGCAGCAAGCAGCAAGCAGCAAGCAGCAAGCAGCAAGCAGCAAGCAGCAAGCAGCAAGCCTTTCTTTCACTTTTTATTCCATTCAAGCTATAAGCCTGTTAGCTGGCGGTGCCTCCCAAACCCAAGGTAGGTCTTCCCATTATCCATACAGAACCATGCTAAACCAATCAGTGGACTAACCCATTTATTACACACCCATAATACAGTATTACATGTATTTTCCAGCCACCTCCCTAGACCCCTGCTTATGAGTCTTTGAGATACATCTAGATTTGTACCATAACACAGGCCATTTTTCCTAGAGTTTCAGCGTCTCCCTTTCTTATGTATGTGCCTAGTCAGTGTCATTTTTCATAGCTACCTTATCATTGTGAAATAGTACATTTTATATATATATCATGATCACACTCAACATTGACAATTTGTACCGGTGTATGACATGACTTTATTCTCATTTTTCCCATTCCCCTACCCACCCTACAACCTCTACTGTGTATATACATAAGCTTTGTTTCCATTTTTTATTACCATCACAATTTTTTCTTTCTCCTCATTACTTACTCCTACCCCATCTCCCTTTGACTAGTTTATATTGTACAATATCTAACATAACCTACATATCCTTTTATTGGTTTTTTATTCACTCTTTTCCTGGTGTTTTTGGAAAGTCCGTCTTCCTTATTTTCTCCCACTTCCTGCCTCCATTTTTTTTTTTTTTTGCAACCAACACATTCTCAAGCTTCTCCTACTGGGGCTCCATTAAAGTTCTCTGTGATACTGGATATTACCATCTTTGTTAGGCTCATTTTGTTTACCATGAGAGACCCTGTTGATGTGCCTGATATTATTGATGTTGTCTTCTTGAAATACCTGGGCTCTATGACACCTGACTCCCATGGATTTTGGTATGTCTTTCTGTCCAGTTCCTTTCTGTCTCCACTTTGTTTTTTTCCTTCAGTATTCACTTTTATTATTGGTGCTTCCCAGCATTCAAGAAGCCCCAGGTTTTTTCCTACTGCACATCTATCCCTCTCATAGTGTCAAGTCTTTGTAATTCTTCATCCTATCTCTGTCTCTAAAGACAGGGGCATAACAGGGGCACCATCAGTGGTCACCCCGGTGTGTCACATCAACACATCCCAAATAGTACCCATGACCTTATTCTTCCCAATTTGTTCTTGTCTCTTTTTTTTCCACCTACTTGGTAACATCAATATGTTTCTAATCAACCAAGCTAACATTTTCTCCTTTTCAAGATTTTAATACATCAACAAGTCCCTCCTACCCTAAACATGAAGAGATATTGAATCAAAGAAAATATACCCCGATAAAACAAAGGTTGAATGTGTTTAACTGATGATCTCTGAGGTCTCAAGTTTCTGTAGGTAACCTGGAAAGATCACTTCACCTATTCAGGTGTTTCTCTATTGATAAACTGAATAAGCAGGATCCAGCGTCTCTAGGGCTTTTTCTGCTCTGGTACGATATGTTGGAGCAGATTTCTTGAGCATGACTGCATTGGCTGAGCTCTTCAAGTAGAGATGCAGATATAGTTGTGGGGTCAAGGCGGAAGTGATAAGGTGGCATCTCAGTGTGAGTAATGGAATTCAACAAGCTCCAGCCTCATGGAGTGTGGTTTGACTGTTCTCCATAGGAGATAAGGGAAGGGACAAAAAAAATATACTGCATTGCTTAAATGAGTGTAATGAGTTCCATCAAATTAGTGGCCAAGGGATCATCATAGACAATTTATAACTAGGACTGAACTCATTCAAAAATCCTACAGTGTCCTTCCACATGCAGCGTCTGAGCAGCTAACTATTCTTTTACTTGATAACATGCCTATACTGCTTGGCTCTGATCACATGCAATTCTCAGGACCATTTTGAAAGCAGTCTACTGTCTTCTGAGCCTACGTCTTCAATCATATTTCATCAGTCTAGCAGCCACTTGCTAGGCAGACATGAAGCTCTTTATGACCAGGTTCTGGTCTTACCTTCTACTGCTTCCTCTTCCTGGTTGGATCTCTTGTGATCTCCACGTGGAGGTTATGAAAGTGGAGGGCCATGTGGCCAGAGGAGACACAGAGGCACTGAGGGAGATGGTGAGGTGACACCATCCTGGGATTGATGTGAACATAGCCACAGAGACCCTCCCCCCATAAACTATGCCCCCTTGCCCCTCTCCTTTATTTCCTTTCATCATAGACCAAATAACTTTAAGCAACCTGAATCATAATATTCAAGAAGATAGGGTTTCAAGGTACATGTTTCCTGGACATAAATCCTGGCCCTAGTATATGCTGGCTGTGTGACTCTGAGAAAGCCACTTTACCTCTCAGGGCATCAGTGTCATTGTCATAGTTCTCTAGCTCAACATAGGATCCAGTCTCCATTACCTACATAGCAACTGTCCTTCAGAACAAATTTCCACCTCTTCATTTAAGGCTGCCTAACTCTCAAGAAACCTGGGTAGCCTTTCTCTGCACCTACCCCAGTAGTATCTGTCACATTGACTCCTCCTTTTAGAATATCATTCAGTAGTGATAATTTTTCCTTTATAGAGTAATTTAAGGTAGCAAAGAACTGCATTGATGGAGAAAGCATGTAGAACATGCAATGTGAATTAGGCATTGTTATGAGCTGTGTGTCTTTGGGCAGACCATGGGACCTGTCTGGACCTGCTTCCTACTTTACATAAGATATCAATGCTGCCCTTTCCTCAGGATGTTTCTAAGCATCAAATGGATCAGATGCCTACAGACACCTGAGACCCATCTGTGGGCACCAATTAAAATCATATAAAATATTATAATCTGAGCTCCTGTCTAGAGGAAGATTCTCCCTCCTCGGTTACTTTTAGGAATCCTCACAGGATTGGGTGTACTCCTAAGTCAGACTTTTTTTATCCTCTATCCCAGCCTGTTTCAAGGCTGCTGAAACAGGAAATGCCATTAATGAATCCTGATGCTGAAAGATGAGGCTGTAGCTCAAGAAGTGAGAGGGGCTGGCTGCTGTTTCTTGTTGGCGCTGTTAGGAAGGGACTTGCTTGAGATCTTTGTAATACCATTCCGCATTCTCTTCCGTGCCTCACGAGGCTCTCAGTCCATTGCAATGGCCCAGAGTTCCAGGCAGACCACCCCAAGACTGGGCTCGACTCTTCTGCCATTGCCAGGGCTCAGCGCTGTGGCGCTGGAATGCAGACACAGCGGAGGTTGGTGGGATGGAAAAGCCAGCCCTGTGCATTCCCAGAGGCTGAGTTCTATCTCCTGGGAAACGTGACCAACGTTCTTTGTTTTGCCCCTGGCTGGGGAGTCGCTACAATACCTCACATTGCCCTTTCCAGGCCATTTCCTTCTTCACATCCTCATGCTTCCTGCAGCTGGAACTCCCAGCATTTCAGGCTCATTGCTTGCTGTAGTCTCTGCCTTGCATCTGCCTTCTCTTTTAGTGTGCTCTCTTGGGAGTCCTTTGTTTCTTCCTCTAATCTGTGGTAGCTCTGATGGGGTGCTGTCACCCACTGGGTATGTCTGAAATACACCCGAGCCCCTGCAGTGGCCCGGGTCTGAGCTCTTGTCCCAACATATTTCTCTGTCTTTATGGAGCTGCAGATAGAGAGGAATGAGAAGCCGTGTTCAGCTGCACATCTCTCCAGATAAGAGACCTGACACACTTCCCAGAGTATAGGCACTCAGAGGTTACTTCCTTCTCCTTACCTTGTGTCCACCCTGACCTTGAAGATTGGGCTCTGAACATCAGCACAAACTTCCGTTGCATCCCCCACCTCCATTTGTCTCACCAGCGCTTTCTCCCTGCTTTAATAAAACAACATCAAAATATAGATGGGCTTGATTTCCCAATAAATTACCATTGCATAAGTGCCTGCTCCTTTGCATTGCTCAAATATTCTGGGGGAATTAATGATATTGTTGAGTGGCTACTATGAAGATTTATGTGTGATCCGGGGAGGTTTGCCTTCTTTCTTTCTATTTTTTCCCCCTCCTTAAAGTAATAATAAAGATTACAAAAGAGAAATAAGCAGGGAAAGTTAATTTGAAATGAATCTTTAATCAGGTTTCATCTGTTCGAAGCAAATGTCTCCTTTGTTTGAGCACGGCCGCAGAGGCGGAGCCTGGAGACACCATTCTGTAGATGTAGCCTCAAAGTCAAAGCCATTCTGACAGAAATCAAACGAGAAATAATTTCTCCCTGAAGGAATTCTGTTTTAGCTTAATGACGGCTGGAGTGTTCTTGTTGAAATGGCATAATAGGGGTTTTTAATTACGATTCATACTGTCCAGTTTAATGGCAAGACTTTTACTTATTTATTTTTTTTCCCTGAGCTCATTTGTTGAGTGTGTTTGCCAAATGCAGAGTTTACTTCAAGGTGAAAAAGTGAATTAACTTCTAAAGGTGGATCTGTGCCCAAATTTCCCCTTTATGGGAGAAGAGAAAGAGCCCGACCCAGCTGATGGGGCTAATAGAATCAAGCTGGAGCTGGAAGTTTATTTTCCAAGACCACTGAGGAGATATCAATCAGAGGAGTGGGCTGAACCAACAGAGCAGGAAGTCCAAGACCAGGAATCCCAAATGGAAGCTAAAATGTCCATCAGGCCTGTGATTGAGGTTGGGCACCTACACGCTCATGCAATTAAGAAAGTGCTGGTCTTCCACCATGGAAAAAGCTGTCGAAACCATATTGTTGGGTCTGTGTTCCAGCTTGTAGAGCACTGCGGTCATTTCACTTGATGCTTTAGTGACCCTGGAGTCTCAGCCTGGCACTTAAGTCAAGGTTGAGGTGTGGGGCAGCAAGAGTGAGACATGGAGAGGGAAGTTAGGGTCCTCAGGTATGCTGAAGTGCCCTGAGAACTGTGAAAAGAAGACGTATAGCCAGGTCTGGTGGCACATGTCTGGGACCCCAGCACTCTGAGGTGCTGAAGCAGAAGGAGGATAAGTTCAAGCCCAGACTTGGCAATTTAGCAATTGAATGAGACCCTGTCTCAAAAAATAAAAAGAACTGAGGATGTTGTTCAGTGTGAAGGCCCTAGGTTCAATCCCCAATAACACATGCACACATACACACACGTGCACACATGCACATACACACACACACCACATAGATACAGGGAATATTATGCCTAACAAAATGTTCTCCTAATGTCTATTTTTAAAAATTGAAATCTTTATTGGTACATTACATATACTCAACATGGTTGCACTCCATAATGGGGATTTGTACCAGTATAAGACACAATTTAATTCTCATTTTTTCCCATAACCCTACCCACCCCCCCATATACATAAAATTTGTTTCCTTTCTTTTTTGTTATAATCTCATTATTTTTCCCCCTTCACCCTATTTTACTTTGAGTATTTTTTATTTCACAATATATAAGATACAATTCTAGGACTCATTTACATCTTTATTTTCTCATACCAGAGAAAAGATGTGACATTTGCCTATCTGTGACCTATTTATTTCACTTATGAGGATATCCTTAAGATATGTCCATTTAAGTATAAATGATTCAAACTTATCATTTTTTATGGCAGAGTAATACTCCATTCTGTAGAAGAACCACAGCTTTTTTCTCCAGTCTCCAGTTGATGGACACTTGGGTTGTTTCCAAAATGTAGCAATCACATCTCCTAATGTCTTTGGAGCAGTGAATGTGATTTTGAACGTGAGTTGTTTAAAGTCTGCTGTTTCCATTTGCTGCTAGATTGCTGACTTTATCTTAGGATCCCTTGGCTTCATGGGACTTGCAGATCTCCATGACTTTTCTTTGTTTCTTTGCTGTCCAATTATCAGAATCAGAGGACTCTTGATAACTACTAGGCCTCCAAACCGCAAGGCTGGTCACAGTCTTTCCACAGCAGGGCTATGGGCAAAAAGGGTAAGGATTATTGGGGCTTCCAATTAGCTACGAAGTGTAGAGCTGGAGGGAGAGTAGGTTAGGGGTTAGATGCCTCATTTTTTTCCCTGCCTGTATCCCCCATGGGACACTTCTTCTGTGTGAAGGTGGGTGGCTACTATGGAGGGAGGAAAGGGTGCTGAAAGAATGGAGGAAATTATTGTAGTTTTAGACTTGGTTTAAAATGTTCTCTGCCTTCAGTGCACTGGTGAGATGATCAATAACATCATCTAAATGTCACTGCCTATTTCTATCCCAACTTGCATTACCCTGAATCACAGCTAGGGTAGGGTTGGGAATTGGAATCAGTGATGGACGTTACCTAGGATGTACAGTGTTTTTGGAAATTGTGCACATAAACTGGGATATTAGGTAAGTTTCCCAGGACACAGGAAATATTCAAGATGTATTCATTTCTTCCTGGCTCTCTGAAGGGCACCTTGATTTTTATCTGTATAATAGATGCTCAATTAAAAATGTGTTGAATGAGAGAAAAGTCTACTACAAATAAACAAACAAACAAACAACAAATCCCCCAAGACCTTGTATGGAGTTGGCACACAACAAATAACTACTGAGCAGTGACTTTCTATTGCTTTTTGGGTGACTTGATTAACCTCTACAAACTTTATTTATAAGATCTCTTTCATACCTTATGAATTAATAATAAGTTAATTAGAGTTCATAATTTTCTACTTTATGACTTAGTCACATTCACTTTAAATTTCTTCTGGAATGGGGCTGGGAAAATTAAGAAAGGAAAAGAAAGGAGGTCAGGGCAAGTAAGTTTAATACTTCTGTATACTGTGCAGGTTGCTCCAGGGGCAGATATTGGTCTTGACTATGTGGCTTGTACATTGTGTGAAATATGGAAGAAATGGTTTCAGTAAGCAGAGACCTTGAGCACCATGACATTGAGCACATCACACGCTTGGGGGCCTGGTCTTTTGATGTTTTAATCTTTCATCTTGGAGGCAGAGGCTCATGTTTCTTTTTCAAGAGCCTGACTTTAGAAGGTAGTTCAGACACTTGGAATATCAGGAATTTATAACTGTCAACCAGACTAAAACAACTCCTTCAAAATTCTAAAAAAACGATGTAGAAACCATTCCAAATCATGTGTCTCTCGACTCTTTAGATCATCCTGGTTCAATGAATGAATTTCAGTGTCATTAAGATCCCAAGTTCAAGCCCAGCATGGATGACTTAATGAGATCTTATCTCATTAGCATAGTGGTAGAATGCACCTAAGTTCAAATTCCAGTGTTGCTCACTCCTCCCAGTAATCTCTGATTCACATAGCAGCAATGACATTATCTTGATACTTTCATAAATATTGCCACATTCCTCTTTTTTCCTACTTACTTTTAAAGTAACAAGTACCACTTCCTTGTTTCCATCCACCCGGCAGAAAATGCCCAGGTATGCTGCTAGTGCTCCACTATGCTGGTCTGAGTTGAGCTTTCCCACCTCATCTGTTTAATTGCTACCTTTAGTTAATTCTCCCCCATTGTTCCTCCTTCTGTAGTTTACCTGGAGCTGGGGGACACCTTTAGATTCAAGATCTAAAATGGGAGCAGAATGTGAAATGCAGATCAGAATTCTTGTCTTTTCTACCTCACTGACTTTCTGGGAGAATTATATAAGTGACTAGAAGCCAATTAAAAATTTTACAGTTCCATAACTATATGAAAGATTATTTGGTATAGTTAGAAGACAATTGATGCTATTCAGTTAATGAAGTTATCTCCTCAAAGCACCAGAGTCTTCCCCTTCACACTATTTAAAATTACAAATTTACATCTGTGTGATAATTTAATCCTTATCTTTTTCTTCTGCTGTGCTGTACATGCTTGAGGGCTGGATACACAATGTTTTAGCCTCACTCTCAGTGTTGTTGTAAATGGATGTGGGAGGTGAGTAGGACTTCATGGCTCTGATTGGGTTGCAACCAGTTTTGCAGACTCTAAATGCTTGTGAGGGTACAGCCCAAGGAGTTCTGGGTAACTGGACATGGGTGCCAAAGAATCATCTAGGAGCATGCCAAGATTTTTTTCATCCTGACAACTGGAAGTCCTGGAAAGCGAGATGGGAAAGTTTGTGGGGAGGAAGTTTTGAAAGGAAAATTAAGAATTTAATTTTGAACTTAGGAACACAATTATAGAATAATGGTTTCTAAGGAGAATCCAAGGAGTCCAGATAAACTGTCCAGTTAAGTATTCTCAGAAAGAGGTAGTTGAACTTCTGTGTAAATATGAATGGAGAGGAGCTTGGGGCCTTAACAAGAAGTCATTAAATAGTCCTTCATATTTTAAGGAGCAGTTCATCCTTTTCAGGACGTTGGTACTAAGAAGGTTTCCTGACAGCGTGCATAGCTGATGCAGAAGTAGCAGATTTAGAAAGGTTAGGAATGTTATCACATGTCAGCTAACCCTGAGAGAGGCGATGGTAGACGAGTGTGCATGGGATCCTGGCCATAGTGGGGGTAGGCTAGAAATTAGGAGTGGATATGAGAACGCAAAACACCATTGTGGGACTTTGGTTTGTCTTGTTCAATGCAATAGTCCCCTTGGAATGGGGCCTTGTATGAGGTCAGAGCTTGGTGAATGTCTGGCTAAATGGATAAATAAAAGTGGAGATCAGGAAGAGATGACACAGTAGCCCTTAATTCAAAGAATTTCTTCTTCAGGGAGGGTTTCATTGTCTCCAACATCCAGCAGTTCCCCTTTTTCTGAATTCCTCATGCTTAGAAATGCCTACTGTCCATAGCTGTAATCCTCTGAATAATGTGTGATGATCTACTTTTTCCTTCCACTAGCCACAAATTCTGTGAGGCTGGGACCATGTCTAGTTTTGTCTCCAACAAATCACTAGTGTTATGTACCATGCCTGGGATGTAGATGAATGAACAGTCTGGACATTAAAGGATGATTTCTAATAATTATCAAACTTAGATTTTAGATATAGGAACATACATGAGGCTCATTCTCTCTTTGTTAGGGTTCTCGTTTCTCATTGGCCCAGCCCTGCTCCTAACTTGATAACTTTCCCCATGAACTAGGGCTGTTCTTCTCATTGCTGGATCCAAGTTTCATCCAGAAATAACAGAAAGGAGTTGGAAGAGATGTTCTCATTGGCCAGTTCTGATGTTACGAGTCAACACTTCCATCGACTCCATATTTAAAAAATTGTTTAACTGTGTTAACTTGAGCTGCAGGGGAACTCACAAAGTAGCCCATAAGGAATTCCACTTGGCTTCTAAAAACAGTGACAAGAAGAAATCAACAATGAGGATGAGCCTTTGGGGGAACAGCAATGATAGAACAGAGATCCATTGCCTGTCTGCTGCTGTGGACAACTAAGAAATAGGTGATAGGATAGAGGCAGAGTTCTGTGCACAATGACAGGCCCTGTCTCCAGGCCCTGGTCAGCTGCATGGGCACAAATACAGGAGACATATTGGAGTGGGGAGGTGGAGAAGAAGACAAATCAGACATGGGGTTCTTGAGCAGATGTTGCTTGAGCTGGAGTGATGGAGATGACACAGTAGTTATATTCTTCCTGTAGCCAGACCTCTTATTGAGGTCAGCTCATGTTATTTCTCATAAAAACCTGGGGAGCAAAGAATTCTTCCTTGGAGATATGGGGCAGGAGACACATGAAAGTTAAAACATTTGCCCAATAGTCTTACTAACTGTAGGCTTAGCTGGTGTAACACACAGTTCTGCCGAGTTAGGAGGCCTGAAGAACAAAGAAATTCAACGTTCTCTATAGAAAGAGGCCAAGGTGAACATTCCAGGGAGGCAGGTAGCTGGTCTCCATGTGGATGTTGTTCACATGTTTTAGTGGATGGGCAATCCTATAGGGCATTATGGCCATTTCCAAAAAGTTACAGATCATGCACAAGATCATATGAACGAGGTCCTACTGGCCAGGCTTCGGAACTGTGGGTGTGGACACACGTACACACTCATTTTTGCAGAATCTCTCATCTATTTTCAGGAAAGATTAGGACATGCAAAGTCTTAAATTGAGCAGCAGTGTGTCAATCACAACTCCTGTGACTGTAGAGCAGATGATGGCTTTGCGTGGAGACTTAACCACAGTCACTATACAAACACCGTGCCCACGGGGAGTGGGGAGCAGGGACCCAGGCTCAGATGCTGAAATATTATTTTCTTTTCTCCATCCTCACTTAGATAATGTCTGTCTCCTCTGGTTCACAAGTCCTTAAATAGTCCTTAAATATTTCCCATGTTCATTCCCCGATTTCTACATTCCTGCACCTCGGTCTTTGCATTCGTGTTTCACTTCACAGAGCCACATGGTCTCCCCTAGGCATGGAATTCTCTGAAAGTTTTCCATCTTCTTGGCCGAACTATGTAGGATTTATGAGTCTGACCCAGGAAATACTCTAGGATGACTGGTTTGGTTTCCTGACTGGGCTTGGGTTGGTCACGGAGCGAAGGGAAAGAGTGCAACTAACCCTCCTGCAAATATTTTTAAAGAAGAGAAAAAAGCAAGAGGCCGCCGGCTGGGAGCAGCACTCTAGCCATCGATTGGGTAATTGGAAGCCCTCGGGTGTGAGTCCTCATTAAAGGAGAGGGATATGAATCATTTTCTAATGACACCTCTTCGATCTCAGCTGCTCAGCATGCAGCCCGCTCCACGATTGGGCTGCGAGTCAGGAAAGCCAGCGGGGTCTGCAGCCAGGCTGCCACCATATGTTGTTTCTTACAATTAGCAGGTACTGGGGGTGAGGGCTGGACACCCCCAGGGCTAAAGGACTGCCTTTGCCAAGGAAGCTCTAGTGACCCGTACCTGGAGCTATAGAGGAGAAATAAAGTGGCTGGGCTGGGTGTGAAGCATACCCCTCAGGGGCCCTATGATATGTTGGTCAGGAGGAAGACCTCGGTCTACAGGTGGGTCATCTCTGTATTTATTGATGAATTTAAATTCACTTTGGTAGGTCTTCTGTGGGAGCTATTTTAGGATCATACTTTAAATGAGTCCTGTAACACCATGGAAGGAACTGTAAAAGTCTTAGTCATTCTCCAAGTTATTGATTATAATTATTTTTTTCTTCAGATGTTACACACTTCTCTTTTGATGTAAAGTTGGTAGTGAAATCTCAAATGCACACAAGCACAAGCCATATTTGGAGAGATGTATATTCTTTTTTGTTTTTGAGACAGGGTCTCGCTTTGTAGTTCAGGCTGGCCCTGAGCTCAGCCTCAAACTCACATCACAGCAATCCTCCTGCCTCTGCCTCTTGAGTGCTGGGATGACAGGCATGAGCCACCACGCCTGGCACTGTGGTATGTGATACTGATTGCTGCTGGGCATGAGTTTCCACACCCAGTATTTTATATGCTTACGAGGGGATCGAACCTGGGCCCTTGTGCTTGCAAGACATGTGCTGGAACCACTGAGCTAAATCCCTGGCCCTAGATATGTATTCTTGCCTAGAACCCGACCTTATCATAGTATGGAACACTAACATCACTCTGGAGACTTCCCTCATGCTTCCCCTCAGTATGTTCCCACACTCATCTTTGCACACATGGATGGCAATTGGTTTACTCATTCTTCTAATTCTAAACACCTGGGCTGTTAGTTATCCACCACTTATGAATAAAGCTACTGTGAATATTGTACAGTTCCTTCTGTGAAGAATGTGTTTTCATACACATGAAGTTGTTGGGTCGAAGGGGGAGTATATGTTTAGCTTTACTAGAAGCTTTTAGCCCATTTTCAAAAGATTAATAACAGCCTTGTATTTCTAAAGCAATGCATAAGATTTCCAGTTGCTCCATGATTTAACCTACATCTGGTCTTGTCACTTTCTGTTTTATTAAAGCTAGTCATTCTGAATTGGTATTTCATTTCATTTTAATTTTCACTTCCTTGATGACTAATGATATTGGACATCATTCTTTTGTGAAAAATATTATAAAATGACTGGCCTCCTGTTAGATTAGATTGTCTATTTTTTTCTGGCAAGTAGATCAAAACACAGACTGAATTCGGTGTGCTGAGGGTCAAATTATGTCTCTTTTACTTATCCATGTGGCCCTGGGAAAGTCATTTTGATGGTTTGGGGCATATTTTTCTAATTTGTAAAAGGGAATAAATAATTGACATGGCTAATAAGGTTGTTGAGAGGCTTGACAAGCCAATAGATTAAAAGCACTTGGCACAGTCCCTGGAAGACTTAGGCCATCAGTCAGTGGTAGACTTCCCTCTTGTGATTGTTGTTTGTGGCAAAGTTAGAGCTTGGGAATTTGCAGGGTCTACTGAGTGTTTGCTGAACCAATGTGAATTGAATCACATCTAAGGTCCCTACTGAAGTCTCACTTGCAGATGCAATAAATATAAAACAAGATTTTCCTCGGATATCCAGACTTCAGAGGTTTCAAAGAGTTTCCTAGATCTTATTCCACCTCATTCCTACAGTGGTCCTCTAAGGTAGATATGATCACCCCATTTTAGAGATTAGGAAACTGAAGCTCAGAGAAATTACATGACTGGTCCATGTTCACACAGCTACTCAGTCAAGCGGGATTGCCATGCTCAGATTCTTAACATTGGACCTTGTATGCTGCCTGGTGTGTCTGGCTCTGAGTCCGACCTCAGTGATTCCACCTGACACATAAAGGTATTGATGGAGGTGATTTTCAAAGCCCTGTCTAGTCCAAGGAGTTTGTAGGTCTGAAGCAGAATGAGTCGCACACACCATGGCTGTGGGGAGTTCCCCTAGGGCAGCAACTCTTTATTCAAGAAAGACGTGAAGGATATGTCTCTCCTTAGGGCCAACCACAGCCTTGAGCACAGTGTCTCTTTATGTTCTTTTGTTTGGAAGTAGTCAGTTTGTGCTTGAGGTAGTAGAAAAACTATAATAATTAATTCACTTATATATTCACCCCCCCCCACTCTGTGCTAGGAATGGTGCTGGGTAATGAGGGTTGTGACAATGAACAATAAGACTGAAGGGTCTGTTCTCTGGTTGTTTCTGTCCTGCGGGGCTGATAGTAAGTCAGGTAGAGAGAGAAAGCTGTGTCCACAGATTCTGGGACTGAGAGAAAGGATAGGTGCTGAGAAAGCAGAAGGGGAAGCTGCCTGCTCTTAGGCTGAGGCTTGGAGGAGGAAGACAAGGTGACGTCTCCCAGCATCTGGGCTGTGTCAGCTGAAGTACACATATGTATAACTGTTGTGAAAAAAAGCTGTAAGGATGCCAGGTTGGACCAGGAGTGTCAGGAAAGACATCACAGAGGAAAGGACATGGAGAGCTGAGCTCAGAACCCTTCATGTGGGTCAACAGGGAGAAGAGAGAGAGGAACAGTCCAAGCGCAGGGGCCATGCTGTGCCTCTGAGGCTGGGGAGATGGTAGTGTGCTCAGGGACCCAAGGGATGTGCCAGATTGTTCTTTTTTGCCCTCCCTGGAGTAGACATCACACCTGACACTTAGCAGGCACCTGATTAATGTGTGTTCAACTGATCCAACCAAGCTATTTTCCTTTATGAGAGAGCACATGGCAGTGTTTTGGAAGGGAAAGTAGCCACATCTTGGGCTAAGTCCCTCGAGTCTTCTGTCATTCAATCTATACTAATTAAGAATATGATAGGTGTGATATATGGGAATCAAGTCTGTTCCAAGCATTCTCAAAACTTCTACATTTATTTCAAAACCTATGATAATTCTCCAAAAAGAATAATATTAACCCCTTTTATATAATAGGAAACTGAGATGCAGTGAGGTGCATTGAAACATTTAGTAAAGTACAACATTCAGTGGCTATTGCGGAATTCAGGTCCATGTATCTCAGAACCTGTGTTCATTTCCACCTGTATCATGATGCTTGCTGGTTGAAGGTAAGGAGGTAAGGTGAGGCAGGGGTTCCAGTTAATCTTCTCATGTGAAATTCAGTTCCAATTGCTTCCTAATGAAAGCTGTCCAGCTGCGATCTTAGTGAGATCCTTTATGGAGTAGCTGACAGCCAGAGATTGCCAATACAGAGTCATTAATATGGAGTAATGATGACTGATAAGGGATGAAGATCTAAAGTGAACTATTAAACGACAATATCATTTTCTTGTCTTCTTCCCTTATGCACGCTGACAGGAAGAGAGTTGACACGATAATTTTATAAAACTCTCTGACACTTCCTGTTAACTCCCCTCCATTAGTTTAGTATGGTAATTGGCAAGAACAGACACATGGGAATAAGAAATACTCTTGAAAGATGGAGAAGAGCTTCAAAATGGAACATGGTACCTTTGCCTCTGAACTCCAAATCCAAGTAAATGGTACTCACCAAATTTAGTATTTCTTTTGGGGATTCTAGGAATAGAGTGTGTCCACTGGATTCTCAGCAGCAGAGGGAAAAAATAGACCTCTTTGATCCTTTGTTTATACTTTAGCTTGTCTGGCATAGTTTTCTTCTAACTTTCCCTCATCTGAAGCTTACCTATTCTACAAGGCCCAGGCAATGCTAACAACCCAGATACCTCTGTTACCTTTTCCCTTCCTCCAACTTTGAACTTGGAACACAGAATTGAGATTGTCTAGGACTATGGACAGCTTGAGAAAAGTGATCTGCATTTTCTAATTCCTGGAAAAATCTAGTATCTGAAACACTTTATTTTATTTTTTCATATCAGAAAGCCTGAGCCCAGACAGGGCTACATTTAAGATGAATGAAGCTATTTTACTGGGTCAGTGGAACTGCTTCTTAAAATTTGACTTTGAAGACTTTGCTTTAGGTATCTATTGTGTAAATGGAAACAAACTTATGGGATAAATTATCTTCTTTAAATTCCTATGTTGAAATTTTAATGCCCAGGACTTGAGAACTGTGACTACTTTTAGAGAAAGGATCATTAAAGAGACAATTTAAAACTAGCTCTTTAGAGTATTTTCTAACTCAGTATGATGAGTGTCCTACAAAGAAGAAATCTGAACACAGACTTAGACAGGGGAAGACACAGGAAGGAGATAGTTATCTGGAAGTTAAAAGACCTACTTTACCAAAACCTTGACCTTAAGCTTCTATCCTCCAACAATGGAAGGAAATAAATTTATGTCTTTTAAGCCAGTGAGTGAGGGCATTGCTATAGCCTCACTAGCCAACTAATACCAAATAGTACTCATGTGGCTAATATGAATACCAGTCTAATATTGTTGTTAGCAGCTGTCTTTAATGAGGATCCATTCTATTGAAGCAGACAGTAACCAGCCTGTTGCCTACACAAGTTTGTTTATCAATAGCTTCTTTCCTGGTAGCTGCTTGTTTCCCTGGAATTTGAAGTAGAATATTACTGTGGGCCAACCATGGCAGGTGAATGACAAGAAGTAAATTAGGATGAGTCATGGGGCAAGGGTGAGCCCAGCATCTGTTTGAGGGAGAAGAAGAAGGTAGGACAAGAGGAGTGTTTTAATCAAGTATCTTGATGTTTGAGGAGATTGGATCCTGTCTGCAAACACTGTGATTGCTTTTCTGCCAAGCTCTGGAACAAGTGGGTGTAGAGGGTCATATTTCTGGGCTATCCCAGACCCTCAGACATCTCCAGAAGCACTGAGGCCCCCACACACATGACTGGATATTTCCTTCACTCATTCACTCGGTAATTCATCCACTGGATTCATTTGATGAAGTTAACATTCGGGGAAACACTGCAGTATAATGAAAAGAACATGTCTTTATATTAAAGTCTTGTCTACAACATGCTAACAATGTGATGGTAGTCAAGCCACTTATTTTCTGTGAACTTCATTCAGAGTGAATGGAGGTGACTTATACCTTTTCCTGTCATCTATCACCCTATTAGCTCTGGCCAGGTATCATGAAGAAGTGTTATGCAGACAGAGACCCATAGAACTTGCCAGAGTTGAAGAAATGTCTTTGGCTTGATGATTTATTTGATGGAAATAGATATATCATCAAACATTGTATATGTACACACAACATTTTTATAGTAAGCTTCTTTCATGCTGCAAAATTCCTCTTCCCTTTCTCCTTCTTTCTTCCCTCCTCTTTGTTCTTCTTTCTCTTTCTCTTCCTGTCCTTCTTCCTCACCACAGAAATTTACTTCTTGATTCATATTATCCCCAAACAGATGTTGAAGTCTAAATCCTTGGTTCCTGTGACCTTATTTGGAAACAGGATCATTGCAGGTATAATTAAGATATAAGGTGAGATGAGGTCACTCTGGAGTGATGTGGGCCTTTAACCGACAAGGCTAGTGTCACGAGGAGAGAAGAAGACACACACAGAGGAGAATGCTATGTGAAGACAAGGACACCCAGGGGGAGGATGAACATGTGGATAGGAGAAGGGATTTGACTGATGCCACAGCAAGCAAGGAGTGCCAAGGATTTGCAGCAGCCACGAGAAACTGGTAGGGAGAGCATGGCCTGACTAAAGACTTCTGGCTTCCAAAGCTAAAAGAAAAGAAGTTTCTGTTATCTCAGATTGGCTAGTCTGTGGTGCTTTGCTACTGTAGCGTTCGGGGATGAACCCTGTTTCCTCAGGTAGAGGATGCTCATGCTGTAATCGTGGATTGTTCATCCTTTTGGTCTGGGGCTGGTCTCTTACGTTGTATCTCAACACCGTCTAGGTTCTAGGGCTGGTATCCTACCGCCATCTTGGTTCCGGGGCTAGTGTCTTACCGCCATCTTGGTTCCGGGGCTGGTGTCTTACCGCCATCTTGGTTCCGGGGCTGGTGTCTTACTGCCATCTTGATTCTATGGCTGGACTCTAATCTGCCTCCTTAACCAGCTCAAAAATTTCTTATTGCTGAGAATATCTTCAAAATATCCAGGGAAACTTCCAGTAGGCCACTAGGCTCATGCTTTGCTCCAGGGTTGGATGATATTATTAACTAGGACAAAGATTTCTGGAAGTCACTTTGCAATGGGATCTTTGGTAGAGTAACTTCTTCTACTCAAAGAGCTACCATAAGGAAAAACAGGTCAAGCATTTCCTTATTTTTGGCCTTAGAGTGCAGGAAATTTGCTTGCATGTATTCTGTTTCAAAAGCTTACGAAAACCATCTTTTAGTGCTAAAATGCCTGTCCTAGTTGCAGCTCCTTCTGGCCAGAGGCTGCCTGCCTAGAGCTGTCTCCGTTTCAAATCGTTTGTGGGACAAGGCAAGGTTGTGGCTTGTCTCTAGTCTTATTTATTAGCACATTAAGACCACTAATCACAATTAAAAATAACGATGCCATCAAGATTATTCAAATCAGGGACAACCAATTTCAACTACCATTACTTGAAGATGGAATTATGGAACTTGCTCTCTCTTCAGCACTTTTAAAGGCTTCCTTTCTTTGCATTATTCCTCCATCCCCCATCAGGCTCCTGAATTATACTGGGAATTAAGTTAATACATAAAGTCACTTCTAAATGAACTCTGTTCTGCTGCTTTTGCTTTGCCTGCCCTCAAGTCCCCGCAGCTCCCTTGGTGGCCTTCAAATGTCAAAAGCAGGTCATCCCCGAGTCCAACATCTGGCATTGTTCTTGTAAACAACATGTTTTCCCCCAGGTAGATTCTTCTTGGGGTGAGTCACTGTTCTCCTTATCTGGGTCATTTACATGGAAATGACATTCTGCACGTGGTACTTCTGTTACTTACAGTGTTTAATCTTAAAGCACCTAGGATTTTCTTGTAATGTCAAATACAGAAGAAAAAAATAAGTTCCTCTCTCTCTCTCTGTCTGCAGATCTCTGAGGGAAGGACCTCAGGCAGGCTTCTCTCTGGAGGTAAAATTCTAACTGAGACTTGAGTGAAGAAAAGAGCTTTACAGGAACCTGGCCATTGAGCTTAAAGCAAAAGAAAGAGCAAGGGAGGAAGAGTGAACCCAGCAGGGGCAACATGCTTGCTGGGTTTGAGTAACAGAATGAAGGCTGGTCCTTCATCTTCTCCAGCTCTTAGCTCTACTGCATGCACATCACCCCATAGTCAGCGCCTCTCTCTCCCTCCTCCACCTCAGGGACCTAGTTTCTAAGAGCTTCAGCCTTTTTTTTTTTTTTTTTTGAGGCAGGGCCTCGATTTTGTAGTTCAAGCTGGCCCTGAGCTCAGCCTCAAACTCACAGCAACCCTCTTGCCTCTGCCTCCTGAGTGCTGGGATTACAGACATGAACCACCACACCTGGAACTGTGGTATATTCTTCTGATTGCTGGTGGGTGTGAATCTCCATGCCCAACGTTGTTGTGTGTGGTCACTGGGGATTAAACCTGGGCCCTTGCACTTGCAAGGCAGGTGCCAGAACCACTGAGCTGAATCCCTATCTCTCCAGTCTTTATTCTTGAGAACTTTTTTGAAAGTTCTCCCAAGGGAGGCATAGCTACTCATATATCCATGACCAAGGAAACGGTCCTCTTTATCCAGGTTGCTTGTCCTCTTTGGTCAAGCACAGGGAGGGACATTCATGAAGTGGTGAGGGCTGAAGGGGACAACTACCTAGCCAGGCAGATCAGCCCATTTAGCTCTGGTGATCAGTACAGTGACAGATGTCACAGCAAGATGATCCTCACATCCATCCAGCCCTCATTCTTGATGTAGGGCTCAGTAGAAACCAACCTTTGCTATTGCTGTGAGGTTATGTATAAAACATGTCTTGAAGGGCCTTATGCAGGACAGTGGCTTCTAAAGCTTATTGTCTTTAATCTAAGTTGTTTATGGATTAGATTTTGAGATCCTCAGGGACAGTGAATGAATGAGATACATTTTTTTAAAAAAAATTTCTCAGGACTCAGAATGCAGTTTGCCCTCAATTAATGCCATCTGAGTTGAAGATAACTGTGCTGACATTTGAAATATGTGTGGACAAGGGGAAGACTATTTCAAAGAGGGTGAAGATCCAGCCACAGAGTGAATGCTCAGATTCTCTGGAAAATTTATCATCATTTTCTTCAACTTTGCTTTTTCCTCTCTGGGGCATTTCCAGTGTGCATTGCTTCTCTGAGTGTAAAGATGAGATGATGTTTCCTCTCAGGCTCAACAGATGAAGCCTGATACTGCTTTTAGTGTCAGCCCAATAGTCACCCATCTTCCCATTCACCCCAATAACTGATTTGTAAATTTTGGCTTTCATGTGATTAACATTGTGAAATCTAACAATGAACATCTTTAAAAAGAGAAATTTATTTTTTAAAATATAGGAAGTGACAACATGTCTGGAGAGGAAGTCTGATGTGCAGGGGTCTCTGAGGCAGGTGAGCTCCATGTGTGGTTACCTTGGACCCCTGCTTCCATGTGGACATAGATGTCTGGGAATGAGCACTCAGGGGAAATTTTTAGGGGGAGAAACATAGGAAAAGAGCCCCTCAGATGCTGCTGTATTTCCTGTGTTGTGTTTTTATCTTCTATCATGTGGAGAAAGTATTGTGTACTTGGAAGATGGCGTCATGGTTTAGATGAAGAATGTTCTTTAACAATCTAAGGCACTTGGAGGTGGGCAGGGGTTTTGAAAGGTGATTGAATTATGGAGGTGACATTGACACCTCGTTGTTAGAAGGTGGTGCTTGGTTAGAGGTAATCACTGCGGATATGACCTACAAATATCTCTCTCTCCTCAGCTCCCTCCGCTCTCCCTGCTTCCTGGTCACCATGATGTGAGCTGCTTTCCTCTTCCCATTCCCTTCTAGGGTGTGGCTTCTTCCTGGAGCTGTCCAGGCACGTAAGTCCTGAGATTCCTGAGACTGTGAGCCAAAATGATTGACTCCTCTGACTCATAGGTGTCAGATCTTGAGTCTCAGGTTCACAGGAGTGAGAGACTGAGGCAACCAGGAATCTCATTCTCCTTCTGGAACACAGAATTGAGGTCCATGAACATTCTCTCTTCTCCCTCTCTGTTTCTCTCTTGCACCCTCCCTTCATCCTTCCCTCTATCCTTCCGTTCTTTCTCTTTGTATCTTCCCTCTTCTTCCCTCCCTCCCTCTGTCTCTCCCTCCCTCCCTTCCTTCCTTCTTTCCTTTTTTTCCCTTCCAGTATTATGTGAATGAGATCAATACTTTCTCTGGATACAGTCCAAGCTCTTTAACACGACATAGAAGGGATTCTTTCTTCAGCATCAAGTGCCTGCCAATCTTTCGTGTTCAGCACATGTAAAACTCATAAAGTACATTTTTCATTCTCCCTCATCTCTGTGTCCAACATGCGTTGATACCTCTATCTGGAGCACACTTCTCAATGCTGTCTGCAGGTAAGTGCGCGTGTGCGAGCACACACACACACACACACGCATACACACACACACACACACACACACACACACACAGGGCTGCTTCCATCTCACCTTTCCAGTCATGGCATGAATCACTTTCTCTAGGAAGCCTCTAAAATCCCTCGTGTCTGATGAGGAGCCTGCCCTTGCGCTGCTCCCGTGTACTCCTGTGGTAGATTTAGGACACTGTGCTGTAATCTGTTCTTCTGCCAGTTTCTCCCTTCAAGGGCATGGACAACACTTTGTTTTTTATTGTCTTGTCTGCGCCTCACACAGGGCACAGTGCATCACACAAGTCCAGTAAATACTTGTTGAATGAATTATGTGATTGGTAGTTAATACTATGTATCTTGGGGACAAACTCCCTGAGAACAATTCCTTGTGGTTGTTATTTTATTTTATCAGCACTGGGCTGGAGTTCGGATTTTTCACTGAACTACATCCTAGCCCTTTTACATTTTTTTTTGAGACAGGGTCTTACTAAATTGCTAAGTTGCCCAGGTGAGGCTTAAACTTGTCATCTCCCTGCCTCAGCCTCCCAGAAAGCTAGAATTACAGGTGTGTGCCACTGCACCAAGCTTCTGAGAGTTATTTTCAAGATGAGATTCTGCAAAGAAGATGCTGCCTGGCTCTGACATTACTCTTTCATTCATCTAAGCTTCTTTCTTCACTGAATGAACATTGTGCACCTGCACTATAGCAAGTGCTGCGCTAGGCCTCAGGGACATGGAAAATAAGACAGATTTGGTGCCTGGTCTCATAGAATTTAAAGTATAGCAGCCTCATTTTGGGGATTGCTTTCTATAATATATATTGCCTGGGTCTATGATGGCTTTTGGCATTCAGTAAATGGCTAAATAGAATAATTTCAGAGTACATACCTAGTACAGTGGAAAAGAGTGGCTCTTACTCAGGTAAGAAAAGAGTTTCTGAGTGAGCGGTGTGACACAGATCTCGGAGGAGCAAGGTTGTGTGGTGAGCCTCCTGGATGTGGCTGGGCTCCAGTTCCATCTCTCGTGCTGCATTATCTTAAGTCTCTGTTTCTAGGTCTAGAAACAGGAATAACAGAGTTCACCGCATCCTATTCTTACAAAATGTTGATATGTTAATGAATAAATCAGTAGCAAGCTTCCAGCATCCTGGAAGTCATTTATTAAATAACAGTTGACATAATTACACGGAAAGGCTTAAAATGATACATTGTGCCTGAGAGAGGTAGAAAGTGGTGTGTGTGTGTGTGTAAGTGTATGTGTGTGTGTGTGTGTGTGTGTGCACGGAAGTATTTGAGAGTGAGGCCATACAATTAGTGGGAGTTAAGGTTGGAGTTTTGTGTTCCATATGTGGGGGCCTGGTTGGCTTCAACAGGAAAGCATCGGAGATTACATTCGGCAGGATGACATGATTTCACCTGCTCCCCTGAGGGGTAAAGAGTGCTCTGTTTTATACGATGAAAGAGGAATTCTTTGAGAAGGAAGAAGGAAAGTAGGGAAGGAAGGAATAACTGGGCCAAAAAGAACTGAGAAAAGAAACTAGGCAGGGCAAGGGGGAAATCAAGAAGAGCAACTGGGCCACGTGTTTGGTGCTCGTTCAGTGTAGACTGAGGACGGGCCCCAGGGCTCCAGTGCAGGATGGTCGTCCCTGCGATGAACAAATCTGTCTCTGCACCCTGTGCCACTGTGGAGGCTTGAGCTCTCAGGTGCTGTTCACAGAACAAACAGGCCGGGCTAGATTTGCCCCTTCTCTCAGGCTATGGATTGCAGGTACCAGTCACCCCAGGGTCACAGTGCAAGCACAGTTTGCCCTGGGGTGTGCTTTGCAGCCCCTGGACATTTAGCTGATCTTGCAAGAGCTTGTAACCTGCAGTGTCACAGCCAGGCTGATCTGCACAGCTCTCGTCTTTTCCCCTTCTGGGAGTCAATCCAAGGATGTTTTTCTTGCTTTAATTTATTTTTTAAAGTAACTTTATGAGTCTGTTAGTAAAAGGGGATCTTGCTCCTTGCCTGACTGCCACTCAGCCTGTTCTCATCTCCTCTTGCCCGGGAAACTCATGGAAACAATGCTGGCTCTTTTCTTCCTGCACATAAAAGGTTTATAGATCTCCAGTTCCCTGCAACTCAGCCCAAAGTAGCTCTCACTTGACAGTCTTCAGAAATGAGCATTGCTCCCTCTTCCACACCAAGCTCCTGCCTGCGTGAGGTCAGACTACACACCCAGGAGCCATGGCTCTTTGAATCTCACTGGTCACAGCTGCCAGGATGTGTCTCTTCAGAGGATACTTCTGTCTTAGAGACAAAGGCTTTGAAAGCTTTACCAGCACTGACAAGAAGTGCACACTTGTCAAATAGTTCCCTGCTAAGCTGCTGGTTGTGGGTTGATATGAGGAAGGGTCTGAGCTATTTGTAGCCACATCTGTTCTCTTAGTTATTGTAGTGAAGGATTATGAGGGGAACAGCCATTTTGCACATAGATGCCTGGTAACCATTTCCTGATCCCCTTGTAGTTGTGCCTGTAGTTATGGATGAACACATCTTGTGTGCAGGTTGCATATTTATGACATGGGTCTGTGATGAATGGATTCTTCAAGTTACTTGGTTTTTCATTTGACAACAGCAGCAGTATTAGCAGCAACAACAAAAGAGTGAATTGGTGTAAAGCAAGATTTCTCAGCTTCAGAATTATTGACATTTTAGGATTTGTAAATCTTTGGGTGGTGGCCTGTCTTGTGGATTATAGGATGTTAATGGCCTTCTGGGTTTTATTTACTTGGTGCAAGTAGCAATCCTCTCTCAGTTGTGGTAATCCAGTGTTTCCACATGGGCCAAATATTCAGACATTATCAAAGTTACCCTCTGCAGAGACCCACTTGTTTAAAGCATACCTTCTTGGTGGAGATGATATGCCAACAGCATGAATATTTGTCTTTGGGTAGATATGGAATCTTTTAAGCACCAAGCACAAATATCCATATAGTACATAAACAGATCTATGAAATACCTGAGGCATTGACATTTCAAACAAGATGGTAATTGGAAAAAATATCTAAAAGTATCTTTCGGGGGCTATCATTGAAAGAAACTTGAGGAATGCAGTTCTCAAGAGATGGAAATATAAGTAAATACAGGTTTGTTTTGCTTTTCTAAGGAGATGATTTTACTGTAGAAATTCTTCCAGCTCACTTTTGAACTAACAGAAGCTATATTGGTTTGCACCCCGGATATCATGATCTATGAATAGATGTCTATATCAACTAAGGTCTTTTGCTGGTCAGAGTTTACATCCTTTTAGCTCAAGCTGGCTGATCTCTGGTCTTCTTCCTTGTAGGGAGAATCAGAGTGAGAATTTTTTGTGTGTGGCTTCTGTGGGGGGAGTTTTCTAATCAGTTCCCTTATCAACTCTCTGAGTAAGAAGTTCTTACCACCTGCATCCTACAAAGAAGTGAAGAAAGGTTTGCAGCTAGCAAGGGATGGAGGTAAGATCTGGACAGATAATTTAACATTATCAGTATTTATAAGGATAAAGTAGAAAGTATGCCAAGGACACAAGGACTCTACCCCAGGTAATTAGTCTCTCTGGAAAATTACTGAATGGTTTTCCACTACAGTGAAACCAGTGCCTATGATCTCAATAAATATGGTAATAAGAAACTGGATTCTTGATATTCCTAGCCCTTGGGAGTGGACTGACTTGTCAAGGCCATTCAGTTTAATGTAAAGGGATTAAAGAGTGGAACTGAACTAGCCCTTTGCACCCCTCCTACTGGAAACACATCCCAAAATATACTGTGTCTCCTAAATACATAAAAACCTGTGTGGGTTTGGTAGGAACAATTGTGACTTCCTAAAGAGGTTGATTCTCTAATCCCTATAATTTATAAATATCATCTTATAGAGCAAAAAAGACATTGAGTTATGGTGAAGGGTACAGACTGAAGATGATGAGAGGGACTCAGTCTGGTGATACTGGCTCTAAAGGTAAGAGGAAGGGCCCAAGAAGCTTATGGTGGCTTCCAGAAGTGGGGAATGCTCTCAGTGGATAGCAGCAAGAGTACAAGAGCTTAGAAAATAGGGACAAATAGGGAACAGAATTCAGTCACTTAATATGACTCAGAATGTTGCATGAAGACTTCTGCAGGTCCTTGGCACCTGGTTCTATTCTGGTCCCTCCTCTAGGAATATTCTCACTTAGACCCTGTCCTTCTTCCATAGAGTCCTCTATGAAACTCTGAAGCTTTTATATTTGTAGAGAACAGGGCTGAAGGGACCTCATGTGAGTCCACAGATCCTGGATTTTCAGTTTATGGTCTGTGGGAAGTTATTTAATCATTCTGAGTTTCCATTTCTCCATCCATAAATTGGAAATATTAGTGGGATCTATATTATGGAGTTGAATCATTTATGTAGTTTCTACCTTGCTGTCTTAATAATCACTCAATAAAATATCTTTGTTATCATCATGGCTACTGTTATCACCACCACCACCATCATCCTCATCATCACCTCATCTTCTTCCTCCTCTTTTTTTTCGGTTTTTGAGACAGGGTTTCTCTTTTGTAGTTCTGGCAGGCCTGAGCTCAGCCTTGAACTCACAGCAAACCTCCTGCCACTGCCTCCCAAGTGCTGGGATTCCAGGCATGAGCCACCACGCCCAGCTCTTCCTCCTCTTTATCATCACCAACAACACTACTACTGTCATCGGCATTACCACCATCAGCACCACCATTATTCTCATGACCATAATTCCTAACATACTCTGCCAAGATCATTACCATCACTTTCTCCTCCTCCTCTCATTATCACCATTACCTCTATCACCTTCATAATCATCCCCATCATCATCACCATCATCACCATCATCATCATCACCACCACCACTACCACCACCACCACCACCACCATCCCTACTGCCACCACCACCATCATCATATTATTATCACATCCTCTGACACTTTGCATGAAGCCATCCACATAACTGACATATCCTACTTCTCTATTATCTTCTGGTGAATGCTTACAATTCATTGAAACCTTGGTTGAACTACTTTTTCCCTTAAAAGCTTTCTCTTGATTACTGGTAGAGTGAACACATGCTTCTTTGCTGGAACTTAGTTGTGAGCACTATTTTGTAATCATATTATCAAATTTCCTATTTGTGAGTGGAAATCTGTGAAGACCTATTGCATAAACCATGAGTCAATGATCTAAGTTAGCAATAACTTCTGATTGGAAGGTTGTCACTGCAATGCAATAATGCCTATGTTTGGATTTATAGTATGATATTTGGGGTTACAAAGGCATTAATTCAAATCCCAGTTCTGCTACCTACCTACTAGTTAAATAAATAAGTTAGGTCACTGATCTGATTGAGTGGGACTGCTTAAAACCTTTTTCTCCAAGTTGAATACATAGTGCATAATTATCATAAACTATTTGAAGAATATATGAAAAATTCCCAGAACACCAGTACTATATATGACCACTGTTATTGGTGGCTCTCCTTTATAAGTGGAGCACAGTGCTTATAAACCCAGATCATAGCATTGATTTCATTCAGATGTATCACTTACCTACCTTGCTCAAGTGATTAGTAAAGGCTGTTCCTCATCTGTTGTGAGGGACAGCAATGGTATCAGGTAGCCAATGGGAACTGGGTAGTACCTGATGCACAGTAAGCTTTGTGTAGATATATATTAAATCCTAAAACACATACTTGCATTACCCACGTCTACTGCATGTGCACTCCAGTCTTAGTATTAGGACCTCTGGTAAGTCCTTCCACACCTTTCTCTTGGTCCGTATAACTCATAAGGTTGTTGGTAATTTCTTGTTTTATAGAACTAATCTTACGAACATTTCTCTTGGACATGACTTTTTTAAAAAACTTACAATACATCTAACTATGGAATCTGCTCTGCCAAGTTAAATGGTGTCAATAAAAGACTACAGAATCATTCCAGGGGCAGAGATGTAAATCCTTTTATGCAACCACTTCTCTGTAAGTGGCCATTTTCATTGTTTGCTGGAAATTTCTAAGCATTAAAATGTTATATAGGAAAGCAAAGGGAGAGTACAAACTGAGTGATTATATTTCCAAACTTGAGTCTGCATTGGAGGCTGAGCTAGGGATTCAATGCTTTCAGCAAAAGCTTCACTGTGAGTTAAGTACCTATCTGAAATCATACAATAGTTAGATAATTGACTCAATTTAATTTTCTATAGAAGGATGTCTGGTGGTCTACTGCCTGATCTATAGGTATGTCACTGCTTGTATTATGAACCATCCAGCTATGTATGAGGCTATTATGACTAATTAAAATCATTTCCTTGAACAGCTCTCACCTCCTTGCCTATCCTAGCTCACCTGTCCACAATGTGCGGGATCTACCCCTTCAGGAATAGTTAATGTGAACCGAAGAAATCAATACCTCAATTAACAGTCGGGATTGGGCTTCCAGGCAATGGAGATCAAGATCAATAACTTATGTTCAGTGAAATTAAAGGCAGTTGTTAAATCGAGTGTTTAAAAGCTCCAGATGCAGACTATGGGGTATTCATCAAAACCTGTTGGGCTCCTTCTCTGGAGTAGTGGAGGAGTACATCTTTCTTTGGTCTATCTTCCACATGGATGAGCACCTAATGAAGCAGCACATCCTAACCGATTCTTCCTGAAGTTAGTTCCTTGCCCCACGATGGCTGTGGACTTCATAGCAGACTTGATGGAGACTTTTCCTTCATCAAGCATGGTGAGCAAAAGCAGAGTCCCACCGTGATCTTTCAGTGTCTTCTTTTACACCTTTTGGGAGGTAGAGGGAGTGACGTTTGCCTGAATCTTTGATTTATTGGCTCTTCCCAGAAGTATAGGCTTTAAATCATCCAATCAACATTTATGAGTGCCCTATCTGCTCTCATAACTTTTAAACTTCTCATGATTTTAAGCTTCTTTATGGTTTTCCAGTCTTACTACTTGTACTACTAGAAGGTTAGGTGGAAGTTAACAAATATCCCAGACACATGGTTTTCTGTTAGGTAACAGTAGTCAGTTAATTGGGCAGATCTAAGTAGAGGCTGAAGAACCTTCAACCTTGTGGCTTCTTCCTCTGCTGCTGTCTAATTGTCATCTTCATGCAGCAGGCAGAGGGCACAAGACAATAAAGAGGAGGTACCACACTGCTTACTGAAAACCTGGGCTCTGAAGAACATTAAATGTCCTTCTTTCCATCCCGTAATCTTGGTGATAATCACTATTGTAGATGAAATACAAGTGGAAAGTGCAGTTCATTATGCCCAGGAAATTAAAAAGGAATGGGCAGTTTTGGAAATCAACCACTTATGTTTATCACTATGTCTTACTATCTATAATTTTATCTATCAGGTCTTTTTCTTTGGTGGGCATCCAGATAAGGAACTCACTCCGTCAGATGGGATAGTCCAATCTCTAGGCACAAAGAAATTCATGACCAAGTTAGGCTAATCATAATTTCTCATGAAATACTTCAGTTGGATCTACTGTCTCTTCTCAATGAAATCAGCTGGGTATGATGTGAGTCTTGGGTACCTAATGCAATACATAACATTTGAATAACTCTTAGCCAAGTGAGGGAGAGACCATTGTCTCCTTATGGTCTCTGAAAGTCATGAAGATGTAAAATTACAATAAAAGGAATAATAATCCTGTTAATTAGGATTTGATGAGTGCTTGTGATGTCTCAGCCACACTATTTACAATATCATGCTCTTTTGTGAAGGTATGTGTTCACTATCCATCCTCCAGATGATGAAACTAAGAGAGAGAGAGAGAGAGAGAGAGAGAGAGAGAGAGAATGAAATTTTCCTATTAACCCCCAGATAATAAGTGACAGAGCTAGGATTTGAACTCAGAATTCTGGCTCTGATACTTGCCCTTAAGTTCTGGGGGTGATGGTCTCTGAGGATGCCAGTGAAGGCATCATAGCAAGAGACTAGGGTGTGGTGATGGTCAGGGAAGGGGGTGATATTGGCTACTAACACCTTTACTTTCTCATGAGCTCCTTGCCTTCAAAGACAAGGTCTCAGTCTTTTGATTGGCCTCATCTGCTGCCCTGGAACTGCATCTAGTACCTAGAAGTTCTTCTTTACCCAGTATTCTTGAGAAGTTCAAAAAGCCTTTGATGAGAAAAGGAATGTACCATAGTAGAAGGAATAGAAAAAGTAGATGAACTTCCTTGACTACTGTTAGCACAACTACTTAAAATGTTCAAACGTTAGAAAAAGGGGATGGTGGGCATCAATCAGTATGTGTTCCACTTGCCTGGAATGGTAGTGATGCTTATAATCTCAGTATTCTGGGAGAGGGAGGCAAGGTTGAGTCTAGTCTAGACAAATAATAAGACCCTATCTCAAAATAAAAAAGTGATAAGGGGTTGGGATGTAGCTCAGTGCAAAGGTCCTGAGTTCAGTCTTTAGTACTGTCAGTATATGCATAAATGTTTCTAGCTCTAGTCTCATCTCTCTGCAGATCTATATGTCTATCTATCGGTCTAGCACCACTTGCTCCTGATGGCAACCATACAGGGTTGGTGCGGATAGCCAGGATCTCACTGAGGAGTGGGGATCCAGCCAGGTGGCGCACCACCCTCACACATCCACCATCCTGGAAATGATGCAGGTGTGTGTGGCTGCGTGAATAAACACAATAGAAGCCAGTGGGTATTAAGGGATAAGCATGTTACATGGATTCTGTGATTTAATGGTCACTCTCCATACCCTGTGAGTTGTACCACCTTCGGTTACTTTATAACCAGGCCTGGAAGAATCATTGCACAGAAAAAGTGCTAGTCCATCATCACATTGTGCTGCAAAATAAGCAACCCTAAAGCCCCAGTGGCATTCAGTACAAGGACTCAGTTCTCCTGTGTCAGAGGTCAGCCAGGACCTGGTTAGGTCCGTGGCATTGATCCCTGCTGGGCAATTTCCCTGGTCTATGGATTAGCTGATTATTGGCTGGTCTAGGCTGCTTGGCTGGGATAATGTGAACAAAATAACTGCCCCATGTACTCCAGAAGGCCGACTTGGGCCTGTTTTCAGGGTAAAATAGTGGTGCAGGTCCATTTTAAGGCTTTGCTTTGCGTTATGTTTGTTAACATGTTATTGGCCAAAGCAGATTCGTGGTTGAGCCTCGGGGCAAGGAACTTGGCTGTCGGATCTTGCCAAAGAGCATCCCATAGGAAAGGAGAAGAACTGTTGCTGTCATGCACTGCTCACTATCCAGTAAGTGTGTGTTGTACAAACAAACATGGGGGACTAAGGCTCTGGGAAGCTGAGGAAAGAGCTGAGGGCAGCAGAGAGAATACAACACAGAGCTGGGCAGACTTAGGCTGGATGAGCGCTTTGAGTGGGTGAGTCTGGAGGCTGGCAGAGGTCTCCTGGTCCACTATGACTCAAAGACTTTCCATATCTATGCGTTGAAGTCTGGAATTTCTCACCCAAGGACCAGGGCTACTCACGTCCCAGACTACATCTGGAGAAATGGAGCCTTGTCCCTGGGAGAGCTTTTATTCCTCATCTAAGAAAAGATGAAAGTTTTTTGAGGATTGTTCTTTCTTCTTGTATTAAAGATATTTAAAAAATAAGCTATCTGTGTTCAGTATGCATAAAATAGAGACATATACAGCAATTAAAATAAAAATAATAACCTGTAGGTAACAGCTGGTCATACTTATGTATATTTTCCTCTAAATATTTTCCCTGGTAGGATTATCATTTCAAAATTTGGGAGATATCTTTGACACATACTTTTGGTTTGAATATATGCTATAAATATTCCTTTCTGTGATTAAAAGCTCTTACAAAGATTATTTCCAGTGAGTGCATAAAGTGTGTGTTGTAGCAACAATATGACTAATGTGACCAATCTCCAGCTGAATATTCATACTGTTTCCAACTCTTCAGACTTGTAAATAACACTGGGATCCCTAACGTTTAATTTTGTACATTTTTCATTGCAATACTGAGAAAATACATTGCACAAAATCTTGAAAAATAAGAACCTCCAACTATGTCACCACCATCATGACTATTGTTAATATTTGTCTATGCCTTCTTCTAGGATTTTCTCCCACACCTAATTTTATGCTGTAGCAGTCAGTGTGTACTAGAGAAATAGATTTAATACAAGATATACAAATGTATAGGAATTTATAGATTGGCGTAGAAAGGCCAGAGGATGATGAGTCAGATGTGGAAATGTGCAAAAGTTCTGTCTGTGCACTGGGGATCCGAAAGATCCAGTCAGAGTTCTGGAGCTCCTTGTAGGCTCCAGTGTGAGTCCTTAAGAGTGGGGCAAAGGCTGAAAGGTTGATACGAGAGGCTGATGAGTCTGTGTCGAAAGACATGAGACAATGTCTAACGTGAAAGCAAAGGCTCAAGTTCCTCTGAAGGAAACAGAAGCAAACCTTTTTGTGTCACTTTTCTGGCATTCTTCCAATAATCCTCTTGAGGGTGGGTCTTCCACAGATAGAACTGCTGAGTCAATTTATTTGGGTGCTTCTCACAGAAGTTCACACAGTCAACCAACCATCACATACGCTCACTATTTCCTGACTGTAAAATGATGGATAAAGACTTTCTAAAGACTAGAAAGTAAGACAAGAAAGAAACAGGACAAAAATCACCCATAACTCCAGCACCTAGAGGCAACCACTATCAACTCTTTGGCCTATTTTCTCACATTATTATTATGACTTTTTATTTCTTATTTTATGACTGAGATCATGCTAAGCCCCCAAATCCTTTTCTTACTTTGTATTTTGCCTTGTACTTAAAAGCTCTGAGAGATACTTAAGAAGCATTTAGTATTATAATATGATATTTTAATGAGAGCACAATCTCTCTCTCTCTCTCTCTTTTTTTTAAATTTTTTTTTTTAGGACTTTTGAGACAGGGTCTCGCTTTTGTGGTTCAGGCTGGCCCCGAGCTCAGCCTCCAACTCACATCACAATCCTCCTGCCTCTGCCTCCCGAGTGCTGGGATTACAGGCGTGAGCCACCACGCCCAGCATTGTGGTATGTGGTACTGGTTGCTGCTGGGTGTGGGTTTCCACACCCAGTATTGTTATGTGGTTACCGGGGAATCGAACCCGGGCCCTTGCGCTTGCAAGACAGGCGCCGGAACCACTGAGCTAACTCCCTGGCCCCCTTTTTTAGGTTTTTTGAGACAGGGTCTCCCTTTGTGGTTCAGGCTGGCCCTGAGCTCAGCCTCAAACTCACATCGCAGCAATCCTCCTGCCTCTGCCTCCCGAGTGCTGGGATTACAGGCGTGAGCCACCACGCCTGGCACTGTGGTATGTGGTATTGATTGCTATTGGGCATGAGTCTCCATGCCCAGTATTGTATGTGGTTTTTGGGGAATCGAACCTGGGTCCTTGCACTTGCAAGACAGGCACTGGAAGCACTGAGCTAAATCCCTGGCCCCTCATCGGTTTAATTCTTAAGCCATGCCCAGTGGCACATGTTTATAGTCCCTCCATAATGGGAGGCTGAGGCAGGAAAAATCACACGTTTGAGCCTAGCCTTGGCAACCTAGCAACTTAGCCAGACAATGTCTCAAAAGGAGGGGGGAGCTTAGTGCGAAGCCTCTGGGTTCAATGCCAGGTGTAACCAAACCAAACCAAAGTAAACAAAAAATGTACTGTTGTAACCTCTTTGGCTTTGTTATAATGAAATACTTAAGAATGGATACTTTATGAAAAAAAGAAGTTTATTTGACATATGATTCTGGTGACCAGAAACTTTAAATGGCATGACTCAGATGTCTGGCAAGGGCCCAACCCCCATTTATCCTGATTCACTGGAAATCAAGCTTTGAGGGGCCAACCATCTGTCTGCACCATAGCAAGTGCAGAGCTCCTAGCCTTTGCAAACACCTCTGTTAATTGCAGGTGGCACTGATTCTTTTTGAACTGGAGGTCAGCATGTTGGTTAAAAAACGAGCTTTGGCAATTGCTTAAGTTCTATGCCACGTCTTGTTCTGAGACTTTCAGGTGTCCTTTAACCCCAAAGCATCCATCTCTTCGTTGGTAAAACAGACCAATAATCATACCTGCCTTATAGAATTGCTGTGAGGGTGAGATAAGGTGATATAAGTTAAGCATCAGGCACGGTGCCTTAGCAGCTGGGAAATATTTAGTAAACGTGAGCTGTAATAATGACTGTAGAGGGGACACGGGCTTGCTGTAATGTATTCTGACTACGCTCAGAGACAAGCAGCACTAGCATATGCCCCATCTTTCTAGGCATTATATTTTTGTACAGTCACATGTATCTATGTATGTGGGGACAGTTACTATTGCTTGATAATATTTCCCTTGCTCTCTTTTTAACCTATTGGCAGCTTGGGGTCTCCCTTTTACTTGTGTCCTGGAAGCAAGTCCAGGTAGTAGGAGGAGAGGAGATGATGGAGGAGTTGACCGCATCGCTCTGGGCAGTATGAGGTGCATAGGTGTTTCTCTCCTCCAATTATTCTCTTTCTCTCTATAACCTTGTTCACATTTCTTACAATCTGAATCAATCAGCAGCTGTGTAAATTTGATTAATTTCCTGTTGTTTGCTTGCTTCCCTCCAGCCTTGGCTTCAGGACACATGTCTTCACTCACCCTATTAAGCAGCCTAGTTTTCTAGACAGCACCAGCAGGCAGTAGATGTTCAATAAATATTTGTTTGATAAGTGAATAATTGCTGTCCACCAATAAATGTACGCATGCAGTGTGGAAACAAGTTCAGAAAAGTTATGTGACTTTACATTATCATGAAGAAACATTTCTTTTCTTTTCTTTTTTTTTTTTTTTTGAGACATGGTCTCACTTTGTAGTTCAGGCTGGTCCAAAGCTTAGCTTCAAACTCAGCAATCCTCCTGCCTTTGCCTCCTGAGTGCTGGGATTACAGGTGTGAACCACCACACCCAGCATTCAGTGTTCTTATTTTAGTTTTTATGTGTTGTTTTTATTTTTTTGAAAACATAGTACCCATTACTATTACATAGTACCCATTACTCATTACATAGTACCCATTCACTGTTCAAAATGTGTATAAGATTTAGAAGGCACAGGGCCGGGGAGTTAGCTCAGTGGTTCCAGCGCCTGTCTCGCAAGCGCAAGGACCCGGGTTCGATTCCCTGGTAACCACATAACAATACTGGGCGTGGAGACCCACACCCAGCAGCAACCAGTACCACATACCACAGTGCCGGGCGTGGTGGCTCACGCCTGTAATCCCAGCACTCGGGAGGCAGAGGCAGGAGGATTGTGATGTGAGTTTGAGACTGAGCTCAGGGCCAGCCTGAACCACAAAGCGAGACCCTGTCTCCAAAAACCTAAAAAAAAAAAAAAAAAAAAAAAAAAAAGATTTAGAAGGCACACAGGGAGAAGTCTCCGGAGTACTGTTAACTCACCAACTCTTTCTTCCTTTTCAAAGTTGTATTTCAAAGATACTTCTCAGAACTGTTTTTTAGGACTTTTGCATTTTCCTATGAATCTGGTGTTGGATTTTCAAACTCTATAAATATGATGGCTATGATTTTGACTGGGGTTATATTGAAGCTAAATATGTACTGTGGGGGAGTAAACATTTTAACTCATTTCAGTCAGTTAGCAAAGTTTACATTTCCATTTATTCAGGTCTTCTGTATGTTCTTCCAGCAATGATATGTAGATTTTTTTAGTGTTGCTGTATTCTACACCGCTTGTCATTATATCCTTAGGTATTTCATATATTTGGAGCTGTGATAAATAGTGGTTCTTTTTAATTTTATTTTCTATTGGTACATGTTAGCACTACTTAATGATGACATATCTTTTGGGGAGCTCATACATTTATGTAACAAGTGTTAATATCTTTTCTCATCCCCTCCCCTTCCTTACCCTTCCTTTTCCTTCACATCTCAGTTGCCCTTCTCTCTCTTTTTTTTTTTTTTAGGTTTTTTTTTTTTTTAGGTTTTTTGAGACAGGGTCTTGCTCTGTGGTTCAGGCTGGCCCTGAGCTCAGCCTCAAACTCACATCACAATCCTCCTGCCTCAGCCTCCCGAGTGCTGGGATTACAGGCGTGAGCCACCACGCCCGGCACTGTGGTATGTGGTACTGGTTGCTGCTGGGTGTGGGTCTCCACACCCAGTATTGTTATGTGGTTACCGGGGAATCGAACCCGGTCCTTGCGCTTGCGAGACAGGCGCTGGAACCACTGAGCTAACTCCCCGGCCCCCGCCCTTCTCTTTTGCAAGAGACACATTCACCTATTTCCTATTCATTTGCTCTTTATTTATATTTTGGGTTTCTTATAAGGGAAAACATGTGATATTTGAGTTCATGTGTCTAATTTATTTCGCTTGCTATTATAGTCTCAAGGTGTATTCATTTCCCTACAAATGACTCAAATGTATCCTTCTTTTTGGCACAGTAATATTCCATTGTGTATAAATACCATTCATCTATTGATAAACATATGTACTGCTTCTAAGATCTAGCTATTATGAGTTGTACTGCCATAAACATGGGTATACATGTATCACGGTAATATGATATCTTTCACGAAGATACCTAGAAATGGAAGAGCTGGGTCAAATGGAATTTCTAGTTTTTGTATTTTTGAAGGTTCTTCATACTGATTTCTGTAGTGGTTGTATTAATTCACATTTTCACCCACAGCATAGAAGGGTTCCTTTTCTCCCACACCCTCACCAGCACTTGTTATTATTAGACTTTTTGACTATAGCCATTTTTTCTAGAGTAAGGTAGAATCTCAGGTTTGCTTTAATTTCCATTTCTCTTATTGCCAGGAATGTTGAAATTTTTCTCATATATGTATTGATCACCTGTTCTTCTTTTGGGAAATGTCTTTTCATCTCACTTGCCCATTTTCTTTGACAGAGTCTTTTATTTTGGGGGAGTCTAATTTTTTTGAGTTCTTCATATATTCTAGTTATCTGTTTAGGAAAGAGTCAGCGGGGTTTTCCCTTTCTGTAGATTGTCTCTTCACTCTGTTGGTTGTTTCCTTTGTTGTGCTGTCCAGAAACGTTTTAATTTGATATTATTCCAGCTAATTTTTGTTCTTATATCCTGTGCAACTGGGGATGATTGAGAAAGTCCTATCTACGCGTGGTGGTGTATGCCTGTAATCCCAGCAGTTGGGAGACTGAGGCAAGAGGATTGCCACAAGTTTGAGGTCAGCTTGGGCTACATAGTGAGTTCAAGGCCAGCCGGAACTACAAAACAAGAATTTGTCTCAAAAAACAAAACAAAACAAAACAAAATGAAAGAAATCAAAAGTGTTGCGGCCTGGGTAGTTGCTTCACTCCCTGAGAGCAGGTGATGGGGACAGAGAAAAAACACACAGACACACGTGTAAAAAGAATGCAGGAGCCAGGTGGGACACAGCCCTCTGATACTGGCTCTGTCATGTAGTACCTTTCGGTCAGGCTGCCCTGCACCAGTTCTGTGGGGCTCAGCCCAACTCAAAGGAAATGGAAGAATATGTGTTCTCTTGTTGATGGGTGAACTGTCACACAAATGTTAGGTCAATTGTACTATTAGTATTGCCTCAGATAGCTGATATGTTTGCATTTCTATGTATGGCTGTGTGAGTTAGGGGATAGAGAAAGGAGTATCATGATTTTTGAATATAATCGTGGAACTACTCTCTTCTCTTTGAGCATAATCTTCTTTTGCTTTCTGTAGTTTGAAATTCTGTTGTGAGAGTCATCGGTGTTTAAGGTCATCATGCTCTACAGATGATTCAACTTCTTTACTAGTATGAATGATTTGCTTTCCCTTTGAGTTTGCTGGTGTTTTTGTGGCGTTGGATCTGGATTGTCCTGTATTAATGTATGTACTCCAGATGTCTAAGGATACAGTTATGTTGTATCACTTCCCCACAGTCTATTTTAAGCCTACTGGAACTTCCATATTCAAAGTAATGCATATTTGGGTCTTGCTTTTTTATCTGAAAATATCTGCTTCTCAATTGGAGATATTAACTCATTTACATTTAATCTGTTTTTTTTTTAACCCTCCTTATCTGTTTTTGTTTTCCTTTTTTCATGAATTATTTTGGTAATTGAATTTTTAATGATTTGATTTTTATCTCCCTTGTTGGTTGATTAGCTATAACTTTTGTTTTGTTTTTAGCAGTAGATTTAGCTCCTGCGCAGTAGACTTAGCATATCTTAGACTATCTCCAAGTGACATATCATTTCATATATTACGTAGCCCCTTTGTGACTCATGCTATTTATCATATAATTGACTTATCCAAATAAACTTAAAACTATTTTTAGTTTGTTAAATTAAATTGTAATTAAATGATTTATATAATAAGAGAAAATCCTATATATTTGCTTCTAGCACTTTCCATTCCTCTGAGGATATCTGTATTTCTATTTACTATAATTTTCCTGCCTGAAGTAGCTTCTTTTAACCTTTCTTCCAGTACATCTCAGCTGGACACAAATTCTCTCAGATGTTTTGTGTCAAAATTGTCTTTATTTCTCTTCATTATGAAAATATTTTTGGGTAACAATTTTGCTGTGGTTGTAGAATTCTTCCCTGACATTTTTATCTCGATGTTTTAAAGATGTTCAGTTGTCCATTTGCTTGCCTTGTTTCTGAGAAATCACTATTCTTTCTGCTTTTGTTTATTTTCTTCTAGCAGGTCATTTTGCTCTAGCTTCTTTTAAAATTTTCCTCTCGGCACTGATTTTGAGCAGTTTCATTATAATCCCTTCCTCCTTCCCTTCCTTCCTTTTCTGCAGGTTATGTTGAACCACTCAGATCTGTGAGTTTATATTTTCATTAGATTTGTAATTTTTCAGTCCTGTTTCTTCATAGGTGTTCCTTCCACCCTTCTTTCCTTGAGCTTTAAAATTATACATGCAATCTATCTGGCTGCTTGAAGTTGTTCCGGGGTTCAGATCTTCTTTTCCATTCTTAAATCCTTTTTTTCTTCTCTCTGTTTCTTTCCAGAATTGTTTCTATTGCTCTTGAATTCACTGCCTTTCTTTGGAGTCTTAGACATTGTAATCTTCTTTTTCTTTCTTTCTTTCTTTCTTTTTTTTTTTTTTTTTTAGGTTTTTTGAGACAGGGTCTCACTTTGTAGTTCAGGCTGGCCCTGAGCTCAGCCTCCAACTCGCATCACAGCAATCCTCCTGCCTCTGCCTCCTGAGTGCTGGGATTACAGGTGTGAGCCACCACGCCAGGCACTGTGGTATGTGGTACTGGTTGCTGCTTGGCGTGAGTCTCCATGCCCAGTATTGTAGGTGGTTAACTGGGGATTGAACCCGGGTCCTTGTGCTTGCAAGACAGGCGCCGGAACCACTGAACTAACTCCCTGTCCCCTAGACATTGTAGTTTTCATCTGTAGAAATTCCATTTGGGTCTTTTGAAATATATTCTCTATTTCTACTTTTTGGATTTGTGAGCACAATTGTAATAAGTGCTGTGGTGTTCTTGTCTGCTAACTCTAACATCTATGTTTATTATGTGTCAGTTTCAGTTGATTTTTAAAAATGTCTCTCAAAATACTTACCCTCTGTTGGAACATAATTATTCCATCATTCTCCTCTCTCTCTCTTTCTGTCTGTTTGTCTCTCTGTCTCTCATTCTTACAAACTTTCTTGAGATTTTATTCTGGAGCACAGTAGCTTTGGAAACAGTTTGAATCTCCTGGGTTTTCTTAAGGTTTAAATGAGACCAGAGTAGTGTTTAGGGCTGATTGTGCCCCACTAGCAAGGTAAGACCCTTAGAAGTAATCTGAATTGTGAGGCTTCAGACTGGCTTATAGGCTCAGGCATTGCTTTCAGCCTTGTGCCTGCAACTGTCCCTTCAAATCCTTCTAAGTTTTTGTGTTCAGCTTTGCAAAGTTCCTCGCACACATTTGCTAATCTGCTTTGTCAAGTATTCAAAGAGGTCCTGCTGCAAAGCTCCATGCTTCTCTCTGTGTGGTTTTCTTCTGTCCGTGCTCTGTTCTGCAAACCTCAGTGTTTCAATTCTCCCCAGAACTCAGCTCATCAGCTGCACAAACTGATCTCTATTGACCTCCTGTATTCCTGTTCCTGGCTCAGAGTCTGGGGCATTTTTCAAAGTGAATGCTTAGGAAGACCCAGGGCTCAGCTTATTACTTCCAATCTCTCGGAGACTACCACCCTTTGTTTCCTGATGTTCATTGTCCTCAAAATCATTGTTTCATATGCTTTATAAAGGTACTTGTTAGTTATTTCAAGTGGGAGAATGAATCAAATCCTTGTTGTCCCATTGTTTTTATCGTGGTCTTGGGAATTGATCCAAACTGCATTTCAGACTTTTTTAGTTTTTATTTCGAGACAAGGTCTTGTGAAGTCAATAAGTTGCACAGGCTGGGATTGAACTTGCAATGCTCCTGCCTCAACCTTTTATTTCATCTTGGCTAGAGTTGGAAATCTTGTACACAGATAAATTTTCAAGGTCACACAGTTAAGTTGCTTTAGAGTTTGAAATAAATTTCAGTTTACTAGCTCATGTTTCAATTCTTTTTTCACTAAATTTTTTGTTTCTGCTCATGGGAATATTTCAATATTTTCAGTCAAAATTTGTAGAGAATATGACCTATCTTCCCTACAAAAATTTTTTCTTTTGAGATGAGGATGTATTTGTTTCTCTTTTATAAATAGGAGACACTGTAACTAACAAGGTAATGTGGTGATTTTATCAGTCTTAGGAATTTGAGAGCTCTAAAATACACTGGAAAATGCGCTGGATTGTTAGCATCCATTTCACATTCACAATGAATTCTTTTCATAATTAGATTCTTGAAAATCTATGCTTGATGAATAATCAGTTCCATCTCCCAATTTCAATTATATTTACTGTATTGCATTTCCCAGGAGAACTATTAAAAACGTGCACTCATTAGCTCCATCAAGAAGTTTTACAAAATAAAATGGATAACTATTTTCCCCCAGATTTTTTACTTTGGTTTAAGAGTCTTACCAAAAGCACGGCTGGGACAATATGATTTTTCTTAAGAAACTCAGAGTGATAAAAATGTCTTTTTTCAGTGGATTTTCTTCTTAAACACAGCCTGACTGAGTTGAGATTTTTTTAAACATTTTCTGTGGAAGGATTAATTTCTCACATTCAAATGCATCATTTTTAGGATATCTCTGCAGATATCCTGGCTGTAATGATTATTTAAATGATCTCTTCCTAATAACAGCCTTTGCTGTTAACTTCTAAGGTGATCCTCACCTGGCGCAGTAGTTCTCAACTCTGTCTTCTTTTAGAATGACTTGGGAGTCTTTAAAATATGTGAAAGCCAAGATCCCCCACTCAGTCCAATTAAATCAGTATCTCTGGGCACAGAGCCTGGACATCTGTATATTTTAAAACTCTCCTGGCAATTTTAGTTTGCTGCCAACTTTGAAAACCACTGATGTAGTGAAAAACCCCTCATTTTATAGATGAGGAAATGGAAGCTCAGAGGGGTTAGGTAATTGCCTAATGTTAGATACTAAAACGAGGGGCCTAATAGCCGATGAATTCACACTTTTTGTCTGGAATGCAGGTACTGTCGTAGGTACTTCGAAAACATTTTAGTATTTAGTCTTTAGGATTATTTAATGATATCCTTTTAAACTTGATTTCATTGTCAAGGTTCACAAACCCTGAGAAAGTTATCCAGGCTCATATTCATTCCTAGCAACTTGTACGAAGATCTGTCTTCTCCACACACTACAAAGTGTTTTTCCTTAAACCTTGGTGTATATCATCCTTGGAATCTCTTCATACGTCTGTTCACAAAGAGGCATCTTGAGATTCTTCTCATGGATTCAGTGATGTCTCAGTGGCTTGAGTCTTTCTCATTTTGTCTGTTTGTGGTAAGCCCTTGATATGTTTGTTAAATCAACAAATATGAGCAGGTTAGACCTGTCAAAACTATTGATTTTGAAGTAAAGAAACCCTAAATCCAATGCACTTAAAGCAAAAGAGGAACACACTAGCTTACATCATTTTGTGGTTTTAGTGTCCTGAATCTCAGTGCTCAAATTCTGTGGCAGAGTCCTGTTTACTTGTTTCCAGTTTTGGTTTTCTTCTTTGCGGCTGTTGAGCCTATCACTTATATTCAAGGGCTCTGATTAGCTTTTGTAGGATCATGTGCCTACTTCTGAACCAATCATGGTGCAGAGGGAATGCAGTATTCTGCTAACCCATTTCAGATCATCTCACTTTCAGCCAAAGACATGACGGTGCTAGATCCACACAAGTCCCATGGACTGTTGATGAGGAGAGACTCCTTCCCACAAAAGCAAAGGAGGAACATTGCCACAGAAGCAAATACATCTCAGCAAAACAAAACCATGAGCACCTATCACATCAGGCCAGGTCTGGTTAAGCTTTGGGAATTATCATGAGAGAAGGTTGAATGTTAGGGAAGAACTCAGACAAATAAACTCTCAACTTCCCTCCAGTGTCCTGACCAGGGCTTTGGAAATCTGCTTCTCCAGGTCCAACAGAAGCAGTTCTTCATGAACTCAGATGCCAGTCACCTTCTCCTTTCTGTGCAGACACAGAGCCTTGGAAAGACTTCTCTGATGAGGTTTTGATCATTATAAGAATAAGGTTTTCTCTCTCTGTCTCTCTCTGTCTGTCTCTCTCTCCCCCCGCCCGTGTGTGTGTGTGTGTGTGTGTGTGTGTGTGTGTGTGTGTGTGTGTGTTGTGTAGGGTCATAGTCACCATAAAATCAGAATCGCTTAAAGATCCACTGGGTAGATGGAGATCAGTGAATAATGTCTGTATCTGATACAACTTTGTGGGAATGTTTTTGATTCAATGGGTCTAGGAGAGAAGCACAGAGAGAGAGAAGGGGAGAGAGCGGAGGGAGAGGTGACTGGTGGCATCAGTAGAGCTTGAGAACATCCAATGACAAACCTTCTCGAAGCATTTGGTACATCACAGCTGCATCCTCACTTTGTGAGCCAATGGTGAATGTGCACAGTGGCTCCGGGTGTTTTAGGAAATGTTGTTTTAGGAAAAAATGAGCAGGGTGGTGACAGTTGTGATCTGAGCAGAAGCTCCAGAAAGCTGGTGGCTGCAGCTGGAAAGAGTTCCAGTTCGGCATCAGAGCACAGTAATTTGGGGAAACACTGATGCTAAATGATAGCACTGAAGATATTTAGCTTGTACAGTTACAGTCTCCCAGAAGGCAGGAGAAGGCAGAGGACAAGCCATTTAGATAATCAAAAAGACCAGACACAGAAAGCTGTTGATAGAGGTGGGTGAGATTCATGTACAAAAAATGTTCAGCATGGTTACTGCTAATAGTATGAAAAATGGAAATAACTCAATTATTTCCTAATTACATAACAACAGAGAATTAAGGCAATTATGATCCATTCATTTATATGCTGTTATGTAGGCATCACTAATGATACTGTGAAGAATTTGCAATGAAATGGGGAATACTCTTGATCCATGAAAAATGAGCAGACACAAACAGATTGCAATTTTGATCATCCTCTTGGTTCCATTTTGTAGTCTCACTATTTTATTCATCTGCACACATAAACATTATTGTTTTGGGGTACATTAAGTCAGTACGTCTGCACTGTGGCAGACTTGGAAAGCATAGAAACAATATTTTAAGTAAGGAAATGAGACTGATATAACTCCATTACCTAGAGACAAACACTGCCCATGTTTTGATTCATTTTGTTTCAGGTATTTTTTTCTCCAATGCATGCGTTACCCATCTTCAGAGTTTTTGGAAGCATTCTGGCCTTGGCAATGGACACAGCTGGAACTTCTCCTTCTTAATCTTTGGATGACACTGTGCTCATCAAAGAGACCAGTGGATCTGGTGAAATTGCACTGTCAATTCACCATTCTGCCTCCTGACTTTTATCACTTCACGGAGGGCACAAGGAGAGGACCCCCCCCCCCACTTCCAGAGATTCTGATGGAAGAGCTACAGGGTGGGATCAGAAAATCTGCAATTCGAATCAGCATGGAAGTCATGTGGAGGCCACTGGTCCGGGGGACCACACATGGAGAATCACCACACTAAAGGCGACTGTTCTCAGCTTGTTTGCCTTTTGTGTAATTTGGAGAGCTTTAAAAATATTCTGATCCCACACTGCACCCCAGACCAATTAAGCCAGAATCTGAGGGTGGGACTCAGTCATCAGTATTTTTTTTTTTAAAAGCTCCCAAGGTGAACACAATGTGCAGTCAATGTTGAAAACTGCTGCTCTAAGGAGAATTAATTGAATCTCTTTAACTACTGAGTACTTTGGCAGCAGGTACTAAATTAGCTCATCACCAACACCACCCCTTTCTCTGTGGACCAAGGAAATAGAACGGTGCCTGTGGAGGCCTCTTAGAAGAATGAAGCTGAAAACTTGGAACTTGGCCATCATTATGGTTCCCGAGCAAACTAAGGAGAAAGATATAGAATCCTAACCTGTCTACATTCCACTGGGGAGGCACAAAGGACAGGGTCAGGTGCCCAAGTACACAGTGCTGTTGTGGCAAAGAAAAGTTGTACAAGATGCCGTAAGCTTACACTGGAGATGGCAGAAGCTCTAGAGGGGGAAAGGACATTTGTTTTTGGCCTTGAAAACCATTTCTGCGTGTCTTCAAAGTTGCCAAAGAAGGAGTCAAAGCTGTGTCATATGAGCTACTTTAGTGCTAAAGAGCTTGACAGAGGCGAAATGTGCTCCAGCCCTTGTCTCCTTTGTACCTCACTTCTTCTCCTTGTACTTAGAGATGCTTTTGTTTCGAAATGAGGTGTCCTCCAAGTCATTCTCTGGGGTGTTTTAAATCTGAGATAGAAGTCAGCTCTTTTCCAATGAGACACTATGTTAAAGTACATTTTCTTCTGTGGGGGCGAGTCCTCTACCCTTATATCCAGATAAAGTAGGCCCTAGAGATCAAAAAGACTTGTAGGACAAGGACAGTTCTTTAATGGTGAACTGAAAGGCTTGGAGGCAGAAGAGGAACTGTTTTCAATGATCTTCCTTCTTAGAGATCAAATTGTGTCCCCTGAAAGTCATGTGTTAGAACATTTCCAGTACTTCAGAATATGACTATGTTTGGAGATGTCTTTAAGAAGTAAGTAAATTAAAACGAAGCCCTATGGAGAGGTCTTAATATTCTCTGACTGGTTTATATGAAGAGTGTAGGGCACAGAGAGAAGACTTGGAAGACATTAGCCCTACTTTTTTTTTTAATACATTGAGTTTATTAGTATATTTTAGGAGTACATTTTGATCACATTCCTCATTCAGAATTTGTACCTATATGTGATATATCTTGATTCTTATTTTTCCCATTCCTCTGCCCTCCCTACAACTCTTCCCCCATATATATACACATATACATATATATGTGTATATATATATATATGTATATATATATACACACACACACATATAATATATATATACATAAATATATAGAATCCTAACCTGTCTACATTCCACTGTGGAGGCACAAAGGACGGGGTCAGGTGCCCAAGCACACAGTGCTGTTGTGGCAAAGAAAAGTTGTACAAGATGCCGTGACCAAGAATGCTGTGGACCAAGGAAATAGAATGGTGCCTGTGGAGGCCTCTTAGAAGAATGAAGCTGAAAACTTGGAACGTGGCCATCATTATGTGTACTGTATACATCCTACGTATATATAGCTTTGTTTTTGTGTTTTTACTACCAAATGTTTTTTTCCCCTTCTTTGCTTTCCTCTGCTCTTACCCAGGTCCCTTTTCCCTTTAAGCATTTTCTTCCTGTTTCACAAAACCTATCATACATTCTAGACCTCGTTTACACTGTCAGTTTCTCACACTAAAGAAATGATGTGATCTTTACATGCCTGTGTCCTATTTATTTGACTTAGGAGTATGGCCTTGAGGTGCATCTATTTAGCTATAAATGTCTCTAGTTTATTGTTCTTTATGGCTGAGTAATATTCCACTTTACAAAAAACCACATCTTTAACCAGTACCTAGTTGAGGGGGATTTGGGATGTTTCCAAGATTTAGATATTACGAACCATGAAGAAGTGCTTTTTAAAAAATAAAATGGAATATTATTCAGCCATAAAGAATAATGAATTTGAGTCATTTGTACTCAAATGGACGTACCTTGAGGACACACTCATAAGTGAAATAAATAGGTCACAGATGTGTAAATACCACATCTTTTCTCTGGAGAAACTGAAGATATAAATGAGCTGTAAAATGTAGGATAAATATTGTGAAATAGAAATATTCAATGAAAAAGGGATTAGGGGTAAGTAAAGAAGGGAAAGAAAACATGTTATGGTAAAAAAAGGAAAGAAAGCTTATGTATATAGGGGATGGAAGGTTGTAGGAAGGGCAGGGGAATGGGAAAAATGAGAATTTAGTCATGTCAGATACTGGTACAAATTCTCGGTATCAATTGTGATCATGATGTGTATATGAAATACACCAATAAAATCAATTAAAAAACATAGGTGCACATATGTTGCTGTGGAATTGTGCTTTTAATTCCTTCTGAATATACCTCTAGTGAATGGGACCTTTTGAATGGGAATTCATGAAAGGGACTTCTAATCCTAGTTTTTTGAGGAATCTCCATCCTGACCTCCACAGTGGTTGTATCAGTCTACATTCTTACCCACAGTGTAGAAGAGTTTCCTTCTCCACACAGCCTCACCAGCATGTATTATTGGTTGATTTCTTGATAGCAGCCCTTATTTCTGGAGTGAGATAAAATCTGTGTTGTTTCATCTGCCTCTCTCTAGTGACCAATGATTTTGAATATTTGCTGGTTTTACTTCTTCATCTGTTCATTTCAGGTGCCCACTTTAAAATTTGGGGGATCTGATTTTTTAAAGTTCTTTATGTACTTTGGATAGGAGTCTTTTGTGAGAAGAACAGCTGGGAAACTTTTTTTCTTACATTGTAGGTTGTCGTTTTGCTCTGTTGGTGGTTTCTCTTGCTGTGCAGAAGCTTTTTAATAAGATGAGATCCCAGTTGTTGATTCTTTTTGCTCTCTTCTATCCCAGTTTCAACTTGTGGTGAGTTGAAACCCCATTATTCCAGACTAATTTATTAAAGAAGTTATCTTTCCTCTATTGAAGGTGTTTGGCTCCTTTGTCAAAGATGTGGTGGTTTAGTATGTCTGGAGTAGTTGCAATCTGTATCTTGTAATCTGTTCTGTTGATCCTCAGGTCAGTCTTTTTCTGAGTAGCATATAGTTTTTTTTTTTAAAATTATCTTTATTGGTACATTAAATATACACATCATGCTTATACTCCATAATGGGGATTTGTACCAGTATAAGACACAACTTAATTCTCATTTTTTCCCATAGCCCCACCCACCCTACCACCCCCCCATATACATAAAATTTGTTTCCTTACTTTTTTGTTACAATCTCAACATTGTCCCCTTTCACCTTATTTTACATTGAGCATTTTCTATTTCACAATATATAACATACAATGCTAG
>PVIR01010003.1:0-51219 GCA_004026965.1 Petromus typicus
ACTGGGTGTGGAGACCCACACCCAGCAGCAACCAGTACCACATACCACAGTGCCTGGCGTGGTGGCTCACGCCTGTAATCCCAGCACTCGGGAGGCAGAGGCAGGAGGATTGTGATGTGAGTTTGAGGCTGAGCTCAGGGCCAGCCTGAACCACAAAGCGAGACCCTGTCTCCAAAAACCTAAAAAAAAAAAAAAAAAAAAAAAATCTACAGTATGTAAAATAGGAATTTAAAATTTTAAAATGTATTGAAAACTGGATCTATTTAAGGAAAGAAATTCCCTCAACCTTAATTATGGAATACAAAGAAGCAAGATTTATGCAAGCAGGATTAGATAAAGAGCCATGATCAAAGATTAGAGAATTCAAATAATTATACAGAAATGCTATACCCATATATGGAAACTTGCTTGACTATCCAAGGGAAACAAAGCTTTTCAAAAATTATTAAAATTGTAAATAGGAAGTAAAAACTTAGGAAAGAACTCATAGCAAGAGAAAATATTGCAAAATTGAAAAGAAAATATTATTTCAAAGGCTTCAAAACCATATTACCTTATGGACAAGTCTACTTAATTGTATAAAAAGCAATTAATCTTTATATAGCTTATATATTTCCATAATATAGTTCTTGAACTATATCCTAAAAATGACATTTCTTAAGTTATTTTATAAAGCAGACTCACTTGAGAGAATCCAACCACAGATCTGCTCATATAGGGGAATAGATGAGAAATTCTGAATATAATATTAATAAAGTTTGCAGAACCATATCTATAAAAAGACAACTTAATTAAAAAATAGGCAGAGGACCTATATAAACATCTTGCCAAAAGAAAATATGCAAATATCCATGAGAATATGCAAAGGTGCTCATTATCCCTAGTTAACCAGAAAATATACATTGAAACCATAGTGACAGACTACATAATACATACTAATACAACCAAAAAAAGAGGAAGTAATGAAAATAGTGATGAAACAGGGAGAAACTGGAGCACTCATAATTGGTGATAAAAGTATAAAATGGCATGTGCACTGTGTAAAACATTTTGATTGTTCCTTAAAATGTGTAATAAAAGGTTATCACATGTCCCTCAAAGAAAAACATGTAGAGAAAGATTAATAACAGCATAATTCAAAAAGTCAGAAGATCAAAATAACTCTAATATCCACTGATTGATGATTGATTAAACAAATGTATGATTTCCATACAAAAAGAATATGAATAAATCATAAAAAGCAACAATACGTGCTACAGGTGGATGAAACTTAAAAACATATTTCTGTCTGAAAGATGCTCAGTGCAAAAGACTGTATATTATGTTTGTTTTTAGGTAAAACAAATATTCAGAAAAGGCAAATGCATTGTAAGTAGCATTGTGCTTGTCTGTGGCTGAAGGGAAGGGATGATGGGAAACCATTGCTTAAATAGTATGAAGAGTGTTGAGGTTGAAAAATATATTATAATATTAGTTATTGACAAATACGAACAATTCTTTGATATATTAAAAGTCACTGGCCTGTATGTTCATCTATTCATTTTATGATATTTGAGCTCATCTCAATAAAACGTTTTAGAAAGGACAATTATAAGAAAATATCATAGTGTGATCAAGCAGGATTTTTAAAAAGAAATACAAACACTAAACACTTGTTAAAACAACATGATTCTACTTGTTAATATACTGTGCAATGAAAATAGATACAACAATCATGGCTTGCTTTCTTCCAATGAAAATTACTTATGTTGTAACTATATTGAATCTATTTCTTATTTTAAATTTTTATTAACTTTATGGGTACATTTTAGGTATACATTATGATCACATTCATCATTGAGAATTTGTACCTGTACATGATAAACTTTAGTTTTAATTTTTTTCTCATTCTCTTCCTTTCCTTCCTTATTAACAGAAGTTTTACCTCTTTTCTCATATTTTCTTTCCTTCTTTTCCTTTTCTCCACTCACATTTCCTACTGCTCTTCTTAGAATCTTTGCTTCTTATTTCAAATTATCTATTATTCATTTTGGTCCTCATTTACACTTTCAGTGTCTCACATCAAAGACATTATTTACTCACATGTGTTCTATTTATTTCACTTAGGAGTATGGCATCAATGTGTATCCATTTAGCAACATAGGTTTCTAGTTTTATTACCCTTGAAGGCAGAATGTATAAAGAACTTCAAAGTATCAGATCCCCAAATTTAAAGACTCAATCCAAAAATGAGCATCAGAAATTAATAGACATTTCTCAGGTGAAGACAAAGAAACAGCAAACAAACACATGAAAAAATGTTAATTCAACTTCACTAGTCTTCGGAGAGACTAAGATGAAAACCACAGTGATAGGCCATTTTACTCCAGAAAGAAGTGCTGCTATCAAGAAATCAACCAAAAACGAATTCTGGTGGAACTGTGGGGAGAAAGAAACTCTTCTCCACTGTTCGTGGGAATACAGACTGGTACAACCACTGTGGAGATCAGTGTGGAGAGTCCTAAAAAAATTAGAATTAGAGGTCCTGTTGGACTCTGCTAATTCCCTGTTGAGTATCTTCTCAAAAGAATTGAAAGCATCATATCACAGTGACATATGCATTAATGTTTACAGAGCTCAGTGTGAATGTGATAGCTAAATCTTGGAGACATCTCAAATGTCCATCAACTCTGGAAACTGGATAAGTTAGATGGGTTTTTTTGTTTTTTGGTTTTTTTTTTTAATAAAATGAAGTACTACTTGAATCTGTTTCTAACAGTGTGAATTAATGACCTGTGGACCATCTCATAAGTTCCTGATTTAGTATTCTGTTATGGGCAGTTAGATACTTTTCAGATTACTGATCATTATTAAAATACTGTTGACACATGTGTTCCCTGTGCTCTAGTACATGTGTGCATGAGTACTTCTTACCTAGAGATCAGAAAAGTAAATTAGACACTTTCCTGACACCGGCAGGAAATATGCAGCAACTGCAAGTGACAGGAGCAAAGAGTCATTTCACCTCATGGTTTCAGTGTAAGATCAGCCAGGTCCATGGGAGAAACGGGACAAGGAAGTGCATGGGAGAGCGATGCTGCTCGATCCACAGGATCTTCTCATCCCTGCAACACAGCCTCAGATTTGACAACTTCAGAATCATTACGGAAGGCTAAGGTCTACAATTCAGTGGCTCCTCATGAATAATTGTGTGTAGGCCACGCCCATCAGGCTGCTTACTGAAGAAGCACTTTGCAGGAAGCACACACTGACACAACACTCCAAGCAGGAAACTTTTGCATCGCTTTGGAGGGTGGCTAGATGGAAGTGCACAGAACACACTTGGTTTACGTGAAGGAAGCTTGCTAAACACACTCATGCTTAAGTGACTTGGTCTCCAAGGAATGAAAAAATGAAGCTCTTAACATATTTCATTTTGTCTTCAAGTACCTTATCTTAAAACTCTGGCTTTTATTTGTACTACAAATACCAAAGAGCTAGACTTTAAGCCCCTGTTAGAATTTCATAACAGAGGTAATGTCTGAAATTTAGAGTGCTAATACGTATATGTACAACAGGTGTAGTTGTAATCATACTAGAGTCACTTGCTGCTTATCACATGGGTACTACCAGTGAATGAAGTGAGTTTTCGTTGTTGTTATTTAAAGGCTGTAACAATTTGGTAACATGTTTTTGATTTCATGCTAATGGTCATCCTTTAAGAAAACACCTTTCTCAGGAAAAAAGACAAAGCAGTGTACTTTACTGATAAGTTACAACTGAATAATCTTTTTAATGGAAGAATGATTATAAGCTAGTAACTTTACTCACTTGAGGTTACCCTGAACATATTCTGAGGAAAATGATTGTGATTGTTAAGTAAATTTATTTGACAAATATCTGGCTGATTAATGACACACTTCTAGGTGTGTCTGAGTGGGTCGTGGACATGACAAAACATCTGTCAAATATTAGTAAATGGCATATACATCAACTCTATCTCCTTTTTCCACACATTAAAAAGAAAATTCAGTGGACTTCCCATGGTCTCACCTAAGTGGGAGTTAGTATACTCTAACAGTATGTTGAGATTTGATATTTGGTATCTAAAGATGATAGATCTCAGAGGGTAGGCCCACAATTTAAGAGGGGTTGACCAGTCGTTCCCACTCATAACTTTCAAGGAATAGCATTAAAAGCAGAATGTCTGTTGGAAACTATAAATATAAGGTGATGCCTGTGTTCCATTGGGCAGCAAATGTTTACTAGCAGAATAACTGCAGTGATGTTCTACATGGACCATTCCTTTGCCTCACCTACTCTGATTTCTGCCACAGTTTAGCTCTTCAACTTTTTGGTCATATTTAACTAATGGAGAATTCTACTATCCAGTAAAATGAGCTCTGCTTGGTATCCAACGCACTGACAGAAGAATTAACTTGGGTTAGGCAGTTAGTAATGGGAGGAAACATTCCAATCCAGTTTTATCTGATTCAATTGAAAACAAATAAGCAGAACATCCTTCGAACCTATCTCAGTAACTAAGGTAGGACCCCTATAAACCTCACCTCTACCCCCTGAGCGATCTGGTATTATGTATACAAATGTATTCTTCAAAGAAACTTGTCACACTTACAGTCAGAGCCGGGTAGTACTGGGGGTGCTGGTGGGTTACCCTGGATTGAGAGAGAAGAGCATAAGTGGCGAAAGTGCCTGATGTCCACTTGACATGTATTCTCAAAAACATCTGGCCACCAGCCATCCAGATACCACCCCTGGCAAAGACGCATACAAAGGACTTTTATCCCTGATTCCAGGTGTGCACCTATGGCTGTTAGAAATCAAAAACTGTTTCCTCTGCTTGTGCTCACAGGGAATACCTCACTGGTCTCCAATGAACAATAAGGAAGTGTTTCCACTGTACTGCAACCTCCCACTGCTCTCTGTTATTAGTATCAGTCATGCTTGAAAATAATTATTAAGCTATGCTACATTCTTCTCTTGCAAAGGAATTCAGAACCCACTTGCTCTATTCTGTTCTGCAAAGGAATGAACTCTTGGATCTTTCATCATTTTGGCTGCTCTTTCCTGAATTTTCTTCAATAATCGTTGGGTTTTGTATGAACAGGAGAGATGAAATATATGGATCACGAAGCTGTCTCTGTGGACTTGGCCTAAAGGTATTTGAATCAATACATTCTTCACCTAGGAGCATCCAAATTTGAAAAATACAATTTAATATTTCACACAAATTAATGCTGATTAAGCACCATTTAATGAGCACATACTTCGTGCTAAACATATTCTAGGAAAATTTCAAATGTCACTTCATTGAGTGTTTATAACATTTTGAGGTAAGGCCTTGCAATTAAAGAATACACTGAGGCAAAATGGGCAATGACCAAGGCAAAACAATATAAATATAGTCGAGAGCCACCCCCCTCCCCGCCAAAAAAAAAAAAGGTAAGAAAGAAAGAAAGGCAAAACAATCTGAACTCATTCATGGGACATTTCTGAAAACTATTCTTATCATGTTTCTTGGCTTAACAGAGGACTATGAGGAAAGACTACCGTGAAGCTTTCTGAGAGAATAGGATGCCACTACATTGTACCACGCTGACCTCTTTCTCTCCCCTTCCCAAGAATTATTAGTTAGGTGCATTTATACTTTGGTGAGCACTTACTGAGAGAAGAGCCATCTCTTTCCCATTGCCCACCTCATCGTCAAAGAAGCTTATGTCAAACACTCCTGACAGAGCAGTCTACTTCTTTTCAGGTGGCCAACGAGGTCTAAAGGATAATTTAGCCACAAAAAGAAATAAGCATTAGGATGTTTTGCCAGAGAAGCATGACAGTTTAGCACATCTCAGGCTGACATTGTCAAGGAAAATGGACAGACTAATAGCATCAATTGCAAACAAATCTGTCTGACAAGTGGGCTCTTCCCAGACAGAGAAATTGTCCTTGTCCTCTGCCCTGTTTGACCAGATTTGCTGCTACAATTTGTCATTGTACTGATTTGCATTTCTATCTGAGTGAGATCAGGGAGGTCATCTGTGGGAGAGCAACCCTGGTCATTGTCTTGGTAGTGGGAAGGTTTTAAAAAGGCTAGCACTCAGGTTTAAGATAGCTTGTAGCTTTGCTGACTGATTCCAAAGCTATCAGTAAGAATATCAGGAAAATTTCATTACGCTTAGAAAAGGGAGGGATTTCTACATTTATACTAGAAAGAAAATCTTCAGACATTTGTTACATGACAAATTATCTTAGAGTTCCATAATTAAAGTTGAAAGAAAGATAAAAATTGATAGAGGATATTTATAAGAACTTTTCAGATCAACTCTGCTCTTTAAATGTGAGTTCTGATTCCTTCTGTGAAAGATGAAAGGCGACAATAAAGACCAGCCCTTGGAGGGAAGTCAGGAATCACAGAAATCACAGTAAACAAGGAAAAGAAGAACAGCCTAGAGAGGTTTATACCGAGACACATACTTGAGGAGTGGTAATGACATACAATGAAAAGGTAATGTATGAAAACAGGGACATTCCCTGTACTTAGCCTAAGCTATTTTTAAGTCTATCTTCTTGGCTGATGGTAAAGGAACAGATACAGATTCAACAGTGACACAGTGAAATAAGTGACTCTTCACTGAATCTCTTGGGTTACAGAAAAAATGTCAGTTATGGAATGCTTCTTGATAATTATTATTAATAGAGAGAAAAGCTCACAGCAGTCCGAATCAGGAGCTAGCAGTAGAAATTAGTAATAATGTTTAGCTACTATGGCATGTGTTCATTTCAGAATAATCCACTGTTTAAAAGAGGTGATAATAGTCTCCCATTTTGGTGGTAATGAGAATATTCCTTATTGCATAAGTCAATTTAAGTAAAAAGAATTTAATTAAGGGGAAATTATAAATAATTCAGGGTAAGAGGTACAGCTTTGATAATGCAGCAGCATTCTAAAATATCATTTGAATAAGCAAATTTCCAGAACTCTTGAGTATTTGGCTTCTGCAGAGTGGATATTTCTAGGCTGTGGACTGATTGCTATTTGGTATAATGTTATATTAGTCACTTTACTGCTGGTGACATATAATACCCACTGACCGCAACTTACAAGGTGGGTGGTTACTTGGCTCACATTTTCTAGTGGGTTCAACTGAAAGTTAGCTGGCTCCAGGGAAGAAACGAATGGGGGAAGGGCCTGGCACAGGAAGACTGTACATTCCCTGGAAGCCAGGAGCCAGAGAAAGGAAGAGCCAGGAACAAGAATCTGTCTTTCCTGTCCACATCCACCATAAGCCATACCCTATCCACCTCCTCTGACGAGGCATTACCTAACTACAGCACACTCTGGATCTGAACTCATCAATAAGTGATTTTATTCACGAATATAGTTGCACCATGGGAGAGATCACCTTCCAAACACTTGACCTTTTTGAGAACATTTTAGATTTAAAATTTATTGCGGAATAACTTGTATACTGAACAGAGGTCAGGACTCAATGACTTCTTAAGCACTAACGTGCTTGAGATTTTATGATTCTTTGCTTAATGTTCCCTATACACTGATGTATGGTGTAATGACATTTGAGTCAATGGTGAACTGCATATACAATTGTCGTCTTTTAAGATTATAATGGAACTGAAAAATTCCTATAGCCTACTGGCCTCAGAGCCATCATACCGTCACAGCACAGTGCATTAGTGTGTTTGCAGTATAGCTAAGGTTAAAAAATTACTGCACTGTCAATCATATAAAAATACAGCACATGAAATTATGTGTGGTGAATAAGATTTGATAATAAAATAAACGTGTGACTAGTTTATATGTTTCTTATGAATATACTTTTTGTCATTATTTTCCAGTGTGCTCCTTATAAAAATGTAGATTTCCATAAATAGAATGCTTTATTATTATGCCAGTGGCAATCTCCTACATCTCTTGAATGCATTGAAGCCCACATGGAATGAATGACATGTGCCCTCTATGTTTGTAGAAGTACATTCCGTGATGTTTTCACAAGGACAAGATTGTTTACCAATGCACTTCTCACAGCATATTCTCACTTCTAAATTATACATGACTATACCTCTATTACTTGGCTTTTATTATACTAATAAATAAACAACATTTCTCAGTGGAGTATGAGAACAATAAAATATTTGTTTCCTTCAAGTCAGGTCAAGTGCTACTCCTGGTCTATGATAAATTTGTGCCACATAGTTTCTGGTTCTCAGCCTCACAGTAAGTAAGCAGCCTCTTTAAGTATCCTTTAGCATCAGGGAGCAAACTCAAAGCTTCAACTCTGATGCCACTTGTACATATCTTGCTTTTTGCCAGGCTGTGAGCCACTACAAGTCACAGGACCTAGAGGAGGAACTATTAGTCATGGGCTTTCGTTACTTTTGTCTTGTTGCTGAAACAAAATACCCAACACTTACAGTTAAACAGGGAAAAGTTTATTTAGCTCACACTTTGTAGAGGTTTTGGGACATAATCAGCTGACCTCTAAGGGTGGAGTGGCAAAAGGGCATCACAGAGGAAAAACAGTTCATAGTGGGTAGAAGTAGCAAGACAAGAAAGGGTTGAGCACAGCTCATTCTATTCCTTATATCTTACCCAGGCTACTTGGTTCCCTTGAGTCTAGCACTGTACCATGAATCAAGCCCAGTGTTACCCTCTCCAGATCCAGCCACCTCTGAAAGTCTCTGCATGAGACTTTGGGGGGATATCTAGACACAAACTATAGCATTGTGTGTCAGGGAAGTACAAGGGGAATCCTCTCACAGGAGTTGAAGGAAACAAAGAGCTAGGGATGACATTACAGTTTATTACTGAACTATTCATGCTGGGGAGATGGGGATCATAATTAAAAATTTCCCAGCAGGATGCAACTTCAGACATCAGTATTTCCAATTAACATGACACTGAGATATAGTTGTGTCATGTTTCCACATAATTAAAAAAAATAGACAAAATAAATAGAAGCACTTTCAAAAAATTTCAGTTGTGATAAATGTTAAAATAAGGCAGAGAAAATTTAGTGCATTAGACAGATTTTGCTTTTATCTTTTTTTGTTATTTTTCTCAAATGTGGGATATAAAGCTACTAGAAATATTACAAAGCATGAAGATCCACTGCGAAGATATATGTGGAATTAAACGAATCCCCTCCTAACCTGGCTCTATCTCTAAAATGTGTTGTAGTTCAGATATGCATTGTACTGAAATGAGATATGCCTTGCAACTTCTCCAAACCTACAGAGAAAAAGAGAGCACTATTTCTAGTAGTGCCTTTAACAGCTGAAGTTAATATACTTTCTCCATTAATTATTGATTACTGTGTAGTAGACATTACAATTACAGAAGATGACAAACCAGATTAGGTTTTAATGAAATAGGAAGTCAGCAAAACAAATACCTAATTATAATAAGGGCTCTATAGAAGAAAGATTCTACTATGTAAAGTATCTAAAACACAAGAAATTACTAAAGTGCATTCTTGAAAGTTATTTCAGTGTTGTAAAGGGGTAGGGGCTTGAGAGCTAGACTTAATTCCCAGGTTCTTGTTACTAGGCTGGAAACGTGTACATTTCTAATCTCTGTTGAGCATAGTTTTAATCCATTGTGTATTGCTATAACAAAATACAATGTGATGGATAATTTGTAGTTGAGAAGTACAAGGATGTGGGCCTGTATCTGATGGTGGACTTCTTACTGCACTGTTGATGATAGGTAAAAGGCAAACTGACTCAGCACCCGTTAATGGCCTTTCTTCTACTACGGGAAGAAATAATGGTCTTTACCTACAATCACCACTTAGTATATCCCATCTTTAACACTGCCAATTTGGGAATTAACTTTCCAACATATATATTGTGAAAGATACATTCAAGTCATAGAAAATACAATATGCTTCTCTATAAATCAAAAACAATTACACTATTTCCTTTTAATAAATACTGATCCAATATCTTCTGTGTATTGGGCATTGTTATAGGCTTTGGGAACTCAACAATGAACAAAATGAAAGATCATGTTTTCTTGATATGTAGTACTAGACAAGGAAATAGACAAGAAATTAAAATGAGTATATGCCATACTATCAGTGGGATGAGGAGAAGTTACCTGCAGACAAGCTGTGAAGGTCAGTGAGTGGCAGAGGTCTAGGTCATCAGGAAAGAGCTTTCTTAGCAGACACTCAATGAGAGAAGAAATATTCACTCTTGGCAAAAGATGAAAGAAGTACAAAAACTTCAAGGAATGAAGGAATCTTTCAATAGAGAAGGTTAATATGGGTAAGGAAATGAGGAATCGATAGGATAGGAAGAGAAAGAGGCAAACAGAAGCTACATTAGGAAGAATCTCAAAGGCTCACATAGGGATTATATTTGAATAGAAGCCAAGAGGCGGCTTTGCGTAGAAAAATAGCTTAGATGTAGTATATGGCATTATGTGATTATCAGGGAATGTTAAATTTTGCTTCCTTTCTTCTCCCCATGGTAGAATATATTAAAAATGTCTGAATAGACACTTTAAGTCATGTGGCTGATGGAACAGAAACTTGTGGAACTTCTGAAGCTTAATATGGAAATATGGTAAAACGCTTTTGATTTCCTGGCTTGACCACAATTTGGTAGTTGTGTGAACCGCATTAATTACCTCCTAACTCACGTGTCCGCCACAATACTGATGGAATTCAGGAAAATTTCCTTACTTAAGATCTTACTCAGGTTTTACCTTATGCATTAAGATTTGTCAAAGGAAATTCCAAGCTAGCTATTGGGACTTCTATCTCTCTAATCTGGAAGAATGTTGAACATAGACCTCTCTCCTCTAAAACAGAAACAAGTACTCTGATAATCTAAGACCATGTATGTAAAGTTAGTGTCATGTTTCAGAAATTTGTGTGGACAAATAACAGTTTCACCTGTTGTCATCAGGTGGCTTGAAGATCCACCTAGCACAGAAGAAATGTTTGATCCTGAAAAAGAACTGAAAAGGTCTGAGGAGGCTACTACGGATTGCTAGTGGTCAACAGGCTTTTAGAAATAATGAGAAAACTGATGGAAACACAAGATTGTGCCTGTGCACTCTTCTGCCTAGAATATTTCCCTGCTCAACTTTCTGATACTCCTATATAAGAAGAAGTCCAGTTTGAATGTGGCCAGTTATGAAGTTTCCTTGACTTTGAAGCAGTAAGAGTCTTCTGTAGGCTTATGTGAGCTCCTCTCATAGAACATAACACTTCTGATTTTGGATTTTAGTTAGCTTTCACCTCTACACTGGGTCTTCCTTAGGATTATAAAGGTTGTTCCATTAATCTTTGAGTCTTTTCCCTTTAAATCTGGAAACAGTACTTAGTAATTTGTTCACAGTAAATATCCAATAATTAATAACAGGGATGGCTTATATAAAAGAAAAGGAAGGAGAAAAGGGAGAGAGGGTGAGAGGAAAGAGGAATAGATGGAGGGAAGGAGAAAGCAAGGAAATGTGGAAAGAAGAAAAGGAGAAAGAAAATTACAATAAAAAGGGGAGGGAGAGAGAATGGAAAGGGGCAAAAAAAGGATTATTAGGAACATTTCTTATTTTTGTATTTCTGCCTTTTTATATTACTTAACTCTGCAGACATCAATGGCATAAATTTTCCACATTGTTCAAGAAAAGGGGAACTTTAGCATTTTATATGAAAACAGTACTTGAATTCTCATCAAACCATTTGATTTTATTCATTAGTCCTCTGACACTTCTCCCTCTCCCAACATAATTAGATAAAAAAGACATGTAGCAAGCCAAGAAAGATTTTATTTTCTAAAAGTATATACTTTCAACAGTTGACTGCAAATGCAGAAGTGGGTAAATGCCAGGAAGTGATTTATGACTCCTTCGCGATTCAAAGAGTAATGTACTTAGTGAGATGAGTTACAATAGTGTTGTGATGCTTCAAATCTTTAAAGTTCAACAACTTAGGTTAAGGTAAAGCAAGCTGGACTCGATTAGCAAACAACATCTCAGATATCTTGAAGTACAATCAAACTAATGATGAACTGACTGGAATGGAGAATAAGGCTTACTGATCAGGAGAAAAATAGTAAATTGAATTTTTCTAGAGGCTTAAGGTGTTAGAGAACAGTGAGCCACAGCTCGGTAGAAAAAGAAAAACCCAGCAAAATTCATCTTTTGCTTCTGAGAGCTCAATATTTCAAAGGGCATCATGAAAAATGAAGTGTTAGTCTTGCTCCTCACTGACCCGAATGCTACCTTCTCCGCTGAAATTAAACCCAGCTGAGTTTCCTTCCCCCTCAGAACAGGCAAGACTAAATGTCTTCAACCTTGATGTTTTTTGTATTTGGTAATCAGAGTCAAGGAGTTTTTCATATAAACAAAAAATTACTTCTGTAGACTTCCCTTGTAGCTTTCTGTACTCAGTCAGAAACCTGTATCTATCAGCTTTTAACATGCATGCATCTTCATATGTGCATACAGCACATTTGCATGTGTGTGAATATACAAAGAACTAGGAGAAGTGGGACCTTCGGAGACACAGAAGAGACTGTCTTCCATATCTTCCTCTTTGGAACTGTTCACTTTGCCACACTGAAGCTCCTACAGGCTCAGTTTCTTCAGTTATCTAACGAAGATAGGGATGGTACCTTCCTATCTGAATTGTTGTGATTATAGAATGTGATAACAAGTGTAAGGCACTTATCACAGTAAGAGAGCAACAAATGTTAGCTATTGTAATTATATTGTCGTATCATACTCACTTAAACTTTGAAATTATGTTCACTTCTTCAAGGTTCAATATTTTCAGGAAAATGGAATGAGGCTGGCATTTGTTTACTACCTCAGGTAGAAAAGATGCCCCTTTATATTAAGGAAATCTAAGGGTAAATAAGAAAGGAACACAGATCGAAATAATTTTATGAAAGTAATCTAATGGCCAAGACAGAAAAGGTGGAATGTCCTTTTATCTTGAACTCAACTGTATTCCTATCTCCCGGGCTACTTTCTTTTCACCCCCTAAATTCATTTCTAAGCCTATTATCTTTTCTCCAATACAGACAAAGGCTCATTTCATTGAAAACACAGCAAAACGTGTGAGTGAAACACAAGAGGACCCAAGTATTACAGCCATCCCTCCACGCACTCTTCTGACTGCAAGCACTGACAAAGCCTAGAGAATGGCCAGGTACATCTAGGAAGAATTTCCCTGAAGGTTTTTCCTTTATACCCCAACATAGAAGTGTAATCCTTCAAAACATGATGAAGAGGAGTGATGGTGATTAATACTTATATATCACTGCCATGTACAAAAGAGCTTACTAAGTGTCTTAAATTAGTTAATGAATTGAATTTGTATAAAAGCCATGGTGCAAGTAGTATTTTCATCATGACACAGTGGAGGTAGGGAAAGGGTAGAGAGATTCATCTAGGTGCCACAGCAGCAAGAGCTCCTGCAGAACTAAACTCTAGAGGTGGAGACTCTAACCGCTCTATGGGATCAGCACCTGAGAACAAGGACCATTTGGCCAATGTATCCTGGAAGTTTAGTGTGAGGATCTGGCCAGCCAAAGGCTTCAATGACCAAGGCATGACTGCCATTTTTGCAGTCTAGAAACTAGTGAACACTGAATAATAAATATCAGCAGATATGATAGTTAAACTGCATTGCAACCTTGATGGGCTGGGATCTGCATGGGGATCAATGAAGCCACTTCTGGGTATGTCTGTGTGTCATGGAAGAGTGATCTCTGAGTCTGGACATCTGCTCTACTTCCCAGCTGCCATGAACTAATCAGCTTTGTTTTACCACATTCTTCCATCATGATATTCCAAGTAAAGCATGGACTAAAGTTCCTGAAACCATGAACCAAAGAACTTTTCCTCCTTCAAACTGTGTATGTTGAGTATTTGGACCAAATGATGAAAAGCTGACTAACACTTCAGGGAAGCTCTGATCCTGAAGATACACAGACTTTCAAAAGAAGACACCTAACAGATCTCACCACTGGCCCAGCTCCAGAAAGAAATGTCCTTAACATTGTTGTTAAGTCTGCAAAGAACAGAGGAAAAACAAGTACATAATAGGCAATTTTAAATGATGAACAAAAATGTAAAACTAGTACAAAAAAGGCAATGAATTCTGGGGAGGACCTATGATGGGAATGTAAACTAGCACAAACACTATGGAAATAAGTATGGAGATTCCTCAGAAACTAATCACAAAAATACCATTGCACCTAGTTATACCAATTACAAGCATATTATAGAAAAAGTTATGAGCTGTAAAGTACAGTGATCTACATACAAACACATTTACAACAGCACAGTGAGGCAACAGTCTTTGTTCCCATCAACAGATGAATGGATGAGGGAAAATATGCTATGTGTAGATTCTGGAAAATTACTTAGCCACTGAAAAGAATAAAACCATATTATCTGCAGGAAAGCGAATGGAACAGAAACCATCATGTGGTATAAAACTAGTCATTGTGATAAAATTAAATATTGTCTGTTTTCTCTTATATGAGAAATCTTAAATATAAATTAATAAATAAGTAATTAAAATATAGGTGGGAGAACAGGAAACCAGACAGACTTCTGAGATGGAAAGAGGACAAAGCAGGAGGTGGGAGTGGAGTTGGGAAAGAAAAGGGCAGAGAAAAGAAGACTGAAATTGCTTGGGATATGTTAAGTGCAGGTACCAACTCCCCAAAATAAAACCCATCATCATGTAATGTCAACATGCATGAATAAAACAAATAAAGGTGCCAAGAACTATATTGGAAGACAAGGACATACAGAATAATACAGATTTTAAAGTAAGCAAAGCCAAGAAATAATAATGGAAAAGTTTCACAGTCATGTTACCAGGGGTCTCAGATAATGTAGTAAAAAATGCTAGACTTCTTTCTCATGAGTTATTAAAGCTTTGAAAGTGATGTGTTGTACATGAATTTTAGCTGTATCATTCTGAAAGCTATCAGTGATCTTACTTAGTATAACTGCTTTGCACTGACTCTGAAACCTTAGCTGTGTCACTGTTTTTATATCAGCCTCAGTTCTGAATGTAGAATGTGAGAAGGAAAAGACACTTCTCCTATAATGTATTGGCATGAGCTGAACGAGTTCATAGAGAAAATTGTGTCAGGTAGCTTGCACAGAGTAATCCTTCACTTCCTTCTTCCTGTGAGAAGGCTGGAAAGCATCAGCCAAGTCCAGTTCTTCAAAAAACTCTTCAGATGGGGCCAGGGATTTAGCTCAGTGGTTCCAGAACCTGCTTCTGCAAATGCAAGGGCCCAATTCTATCTCTGGGCACTACATATCACAATGTTGGATGTGGTGACTCAAGCCCACCAACAATTAGTACCACATACCATAGTGCCAGGCATGGTGGCTCATGCCTGTAATCCCAGAATTTAGGAGGCAGAGGCAAGAGGATTGCTGAGTGCAAGGCTAAGTTTAAGACCAGCCTGCACTATAAAGTGACATCCTGTCTCAGGAAAAAAAAAAGAAAGAAACAAACAAACAAAACAAAAATGCTCTTCAGAGAATGGACTCAGTGGAAGGATAAGGTCACAGTGGTTACATCTACATAGAGTCAGGTCCCAGTCTAGTTTAACATGCGGGAAGATGGAGCAGTGTGAACAGTATGGAGATGAATCTCACCTCTGTTTAAATAAGCATTGCTACTTTACTAATGGCTTGGATGGAGGAGCCTGCAGCCCAGCAGCCTCTACTCATACCGCAGCCTTTCCTCACTGGAAAGCCTCAGGGTTCTGCTGCACTGGTGTCACTGCTTTCTGAACTTGTTCTTGCTTTTTCTGGACTTTGAGCAGCTTGAAATCAGGTTTCCAGTCATGGCTGCTGTAAGTCTAGCACCAAGAGCTGCACACAAATGATGTGTGATACCTGTTAGTTGGATGAGTTTAATTAAATGTGAGTGGAGAGAAAGGAAAAAAAGCAAGTCCATTTTATAAGGTTGTTTCCCAAGCTAAAGGGGCATGGCAGAGAAGAACAGAGGGAGGGAGGGCACTATGTCCCTCCAGAAGACCTTTTCTTGTAGTTGGAAGTCCTGTTGTTTTAATTGCTAAGGGTCAAGCATAATGTACTGAAAAAAGAGTTACTGTGACTGTTCAAGATTGCATCCTATGTGCCAATAGCCAGCATAGGCTGGTAATGACCATGCCTTCTACCCATGATAGGAGTCTTAAATAACAAATGCACGTGTTCCGGTGGAGAGTACAGATAACTGCATGTGTAATTTAATCTGTTTTCTTGCATCTACTATGACAGACATCTGTGCACTTTTGCTAAATCTTGTAATGTCTATTTTTTCAAAGATTTATGGAATATGGTTTTTAAAATAAGCCTAGAATTTCTAACAGAAAATATTTCAAGGGTCTGAAAATAAGTGTAATTCACTCTCATGCTAGGATGAGTTCCGCAGGCATATTTTGGCTCATCTGTGACTTCAGCCTGTCTTCCTGTTCTATAAACATGCATTCAGATAAAATAATAGTACAATAATAAAACCACTGCTTCCCTTAGCAGAACACATCTCTATGGGGACACACACTTTCTTGGCTTTTTCTCCAGGGTTTCAGAGCTGCTGGGTCCTCTTGGCCTCAAGCACACAAACCTGAGGTAGAAAGGGCTCCCAGTTTTATCAGTCTTGGTTCTTGAGGTATGGCTATAGGCTTCACCCAAGCTACTTTCTCTTTTTCACTTTCAGGTCAGATAGAAACTTACTACTGACTTGGAAAATACAAATGTATCATTGTAGACTCTACTGGAGATTGGATGAGGCATAAAACAATTGAGATATTAGTTGAGTTTCACATCCATTCATCTCAGTAAACAAATAAACATAATCTTCAATAAATGGAAAAATTTGTAAGTTTACAAAATTCCGGATACTAGTAATCCTTAACACATGTAAACGGCCCTCACTCCATGCACTGGAGGCTCTTTCCTTTTTTTTTTTTTTTTAGAGAGAGGGTCTCGCTTTTATAGTTCAGGGTGGCCCTGAGCTCAGCCTCAAACTCAGAGCAATCCTCCTCCCTCTGCCTCCCAAGTGCTGGGATTACAGGTGTGAGCCACCACACCCAGCTCTGTGGTATGTGGCTCTGATTGCTGGTGGGTGTTAGTCTCCACACCCAGCATTGTTGTATGTGGTTACCGGGGATCAGGAAGGAACTCAAGTGGTTGCACTTGCATCCCGGCCAGTCATTTCCATTTTTGAGTCAACTCCATTTGTAGTTTAAAAGGTGATGAGGGTGGAGTGAGTTCTGATACATGTTCAGATATATGTTGAGAACTTTAGTCCTGGAGACAAATCTATAAATAGTGCGTCCTGGAGCATTCCTTACAGGTTTTAAGAGTTTAGGCAGTAACAGATGGGTCATTAGAACCTCTCCTACCTTCTAAGCTTGCCCAGAAGAAACTATACTTTCATTAGTACAGGTTCAGGAGTTCCAAGCAGCTCTCCTCATCCACCTTAGCAATTCTCCATCTAACACCTCTGTCACTCCAAACATTTAATAATGCTCCCTTACTATCTTCAGATGAAATTTCAGAATAACTTCTATTCACCCATATAATCTTGAAATAAACAACATAAATCCTCAATTAAAGATACAGGAAGAAACCCATAATAAAAGAATACATAGTCCACAGAAGAAACTCTGGACATGGCTACTCTAAACCACCTGATAAAGCAGCTAGACACCTACACCTGGTAAATGGAGAGTCAAGTGAAACAGGACAAGAATCAACATATATTTTCAATGCTTTCTTCTAACTGACTAGTATGGATGTAATCCTGACTGCCCGTATTCATGTCACAATCACCCGGAATATGACAGAGTAGAACAGTGCAGGTGTAACTGCATCAGAATGCTAATCACAGAGGTTGTCTTGGGAAGAGTGTGTGGATTCCCCCATTCAAGTTAGAGCACTTATTTAATGCCAAGCACTGCTTTAAGCACATTGCATTGTTGACTCCCATAATTCACACAGCATTTTGAAATAGGTATCGTTACTATCTCCAAATTACAGCTCAGGAAACATCATGGTTAAAGCCTTTGCCCGAAGTCACACATAGGTAATAAATATATGATTCAAAGCTTGTGATCTCAGACTCACTGGCTCCTGATTCCTTGTTTTTAACACTTCAAAGTATTCATGAATAACTTCTTGTAAAGTTTCTTAAAAAAATGTCTACTGCCTCTATTTACCTCAGCTCTTGCATTCTGGGCTAAAATATATTTGGGCTAAAATAAACAAGCCATGTTCTACATGAAACAGGGAAATTCCATGCTCACAGAATGAAAACTGTCTCTGTTTTCTTACCTAGAAGAAAATCTGGCCAAACTGTTCATACCCACAGGTTGTAAACCAAGTCTTCAGTGTCCAGGACTATCTCTTACACTGTAGGACGCCTGTCATCTCTGCCCTCATCATTTCATACTGGCAGTAAGTAGCCCTTCTGAAGTGAAGACTGAAGTAAGAGCACATAATTCTAATGCTCCTCCTAGGCAGAAGTTCTCCCCAAATCATTTCTATCTAAACTCTGAGGACATATTCACCCAAATTTAATCTGAGCAGTTCTGCTTTTATCCATTTCATGAACTATCATTCCAGGCAAGAATTTGCTTGGAAAAATAAAAGCTTTTTTTCTACTTAAAAAGCTATAAGGTTATGCCTTCACACCAGAAATCCTCACCCATATCTTCTTGCTGGGCACAGAAAACATCTCTCTGCTGTTCCTCCTGCTTGGCGTTCAGCTCACCCTGTGTTGGCTGCTTCCCTGTCAACCTGATTGATGTCCCCTGGGATTGTGTCTCCACCCCCAGGGCCTGTCTGACCTTCATGAATTCTGGGATCTGGGTTCTACATCTGGCCCTTGAATATCACTATCATTCTGTGATGAGGGAGCATGTTCTGCCACCAAGTCCTCAGTGGGAGGGCAGAGCATGGGGCTGGGAGCACAAACAGTCCTGTTACTAACAGAGTTCTAGACTTGGGGCCAGGAAACGCAGGTGCTATGGTCTTAGTTAAACTTCTCCCTGCCTCTGGGTTTCTATGTCTTCCAGCGTCAAGTGTGAAGTCTGAATGACAGCATTTGCAGGACTCCAAGAACCCTTTGGCTCTCAGCCCTCGCTGTCTCTCTGATCCCTACCTTGGCTGCAGGTAGACCAGTAATGTGTACAACTTTAAGGCAAAGTCAGTGGCACAGCCAGTGAAAGATGGGGAGCAGCACTTGCTGGAGCTTGGGCTTGCATTTTTTTATGTACACCTAGGCTACCAGTGGTACTCTGACCTCTTTAAGCACCAGCCAGAGATGGCAGCTCATCGGAGTGAAAGAGATGGTGTTAGCAAAGGCAGCAGCGGTGACAATAATGCTTTAAGGAAATGTATTTTGGAATCAGCCCTGCCTGGATTCTATCATCAACTTATCCACTGCATCTTCTCTGTCCCTTTCCTCTTTAGAAAATAACTTGTCTGGGAGGCTGTCTAGAGGATTTTTTTTTTAATTTTTTAATCTTTATTGGTACATTACATATGCACACCATGATTGCACTCCATAATGGGGATTTGTACCAGTATAAGACACAATTTAATTCTCATTTTTCCCATAGCCCTACCCACCCTACCACCCCCCCATATACATAAAATTTGTTTCCTTACTTTTTTGTTACAATCTCAACATTTTCCCCCTTCTTCTTATTTTACATTGAGCATTTTCTATTTCACAATATACAACATACAATTCTAGGACTCATTTACATCTTTATTTTCTCATACCAGAGAAAAGATGTGATATTTACCTATCTGTGCCCTATTTATTTCACTTATGAGGATATCCTCAAGGTATGTCCATTTAAGTAGAAATGATTCAAACTTATCATTTTTTACGGCAGAGTAATACTCCATTCTGTAGAAGAACCACAGCTTTTTTATCCAGTCTCCAGTGGATGGACACTTGGGTTGTTTCCAAGATGCAGCAATCACAAATTGGGCTGCTATAAACATGGGTGCACACATGTCACTGTGATATGAGTCTTTTAATTCTTGTATGTCTAAAGGATTTTTAAAAAGAGAATGAATGAGTCTCAGACAGGAAAAGGAAAAACTGGTGTAGGGAGGGATTTTATAAGGTGATGATTGATACGTCAAGCATCTCATTGCTTCTCAGAAAGACAACACCATGCCATAACACACTCTGGATAGATGCCAAATGTTACTGTCAGGAGAGAGATTGGGGAACTTTACAGTGAACCAGGGGCTGGGTTTCACTGAGTCATTGGCATGCTGCGTACTACAAACAGCCCAGAGCTGAGACCTGGAAACTTCAATCGGTTCTAGCTCAGTCACTTACACACCAAGCATCTTTGAGCAAATGAAATTATTATTTTGGTTCTCAGTTGCCCCATCAACTAATATTGTTGCTAATATTACCTATTATCAGCTGCCATTTTGTATTAGAATCTCTTTCCTGATTTAGATATGAATAATAGACACTCTATAAGTGTCTATAGAGTCCCAGCTCTTCCCTGTTCATGGCTTACCCATACCTACATCACTTCTCAGTGAGCATTAGGAATTTTGAAAACTTTCAGATTATTTTCCCCTTAATTTTTTTCCACTCCTAAATTTTCATCAGCTACTCAGCAAGTCCTTACTGTGGAGCTTATTTGTATCAAGCACTCAACTAAGAGTTGGGCATAAAGAATAAGCATGACCTCATACTGGCCTTGCCTAGGTCTGTCCTTTATTCAGTCAGCTTTTCCACTTCTAGGACAACATGTTTACCCATTCCTCTACTGGATTCTTATGTGATCTTATCCCTAAGAGCATAAGAGGACTGACACTAAATTTCAGGGTTGCAAGTCTATCTGGAAATGCTAAAGCATGGATTGCTACACATTTTTCTTAGTTTATCCATTGAGACACCCAGCCCAGCATAAATGGCACCCACAGTTATTTCAGACAAGGACAGGTGCTTCGGCTACTTCAAAATCTTTTTCTATGGTGATAGAAAAGGAAAAGAGACACACAATGAACAGTGTTAAATTACAGCACTCTGGGAAGCTGAGTCAGGAGGATCACAGTTGAGGTCCAACATGAGAGACTCAGAAACACCTTGTCTTGCTAAGGAAATAAAAAAGGCTGGAGAAGTGTCTCTCCACAGAGTACCTCAGTGCACTTTCCACAGCCAAAGAATAATCAACTTTGGTTCTCAGTGAAAACACACACGTGTCTGTGTTAGCATCTTGCAAAGCTGTATACAACAATAACTGTCTTAACTCAGACAGTTCATCTCCCTTGACCTAGAACTCGCTGTTCAGAGGCAGGTGCATCATTGAAAAAGTGATTTGTAAGAGTTGTGTGAAGCAGCCCTGAAGAAAGGTGGGCTGATGATAGCACAGTGTCTTGCTTTGCTTCCAGATACCCTTCTCCAAATCAAGTCATTCTCTCTGAAAGGGAAATTGAATACAACCCCCATTATTTTTCTATTATATGACTCTCATATTCCAATCAACTGAATGAGAATGCCAGGAATCACACACAACAAAAAAAAAAAAAAAAAAGAAAGAAAGAAAATGGCCATTTAATCATATTGTTCTATGCTGTCAAAATGACATACTTTGCTAAAAGAAGACATTAAACTTAAAAGCTATTTGAGCTCAGCTAAACACAGGGACTGCTTCCTGGTATCCAATGGATGCACTCACAATAGCCCTTGGCAAGAAAGAACTTTTACATTCCAAGTGAAATGTAACAATGTCTGCTGCCTTCCTAGTTATATTTAAGTGATCTCACAGGCTCCCTCTTTATTTCCTTCCAATTGTATGGATCTCTGCATCCACTAGAGTTTCATGGCCTGATTTCCCGAAAGTTTCCCCTTTGAACCAAGAGGCCCATTCTGTTCCTGCCCTCTTAAGCTCAGCAGGTTTCCCTGCATGCAGGACATGACTGACAGATGAAAGCAAGCCACAGACAGCATCTAGCGGTTTAGAGAAATGCTTCAGACTTCTCCAGGTTTATTCTCAGCTTGCTGCTCTTGCTTTTGGATCTGGTCCTCTGGTTTTCTGCCTCTATCCTTTGGCTTCCACACCTAGCCCTGGCTCTTCGTAATACGCCGCAGCATGACATGCACATGGTAGCTTTTTTTTTCCTCCACTTCACTGGGCATGCACTGAGCCAGACAAACTGATTACACTGACTAATCTGCACTGTGTCACTCACATTGGCTGAGGCACCAGCCTGCTTGTGTTTAAATTACCTTCCATGGATGATCTTAGGCAAAGCCTTTCAACTTTCTGTGTCTCTATTTCTGTATTGTTAAAACAGTGTTGCTTACAGTATTAGTCTTCAAGATTGTTGTAACGATGAACTTACAATTCATGAAATGTTCATTGTGAGCACTTCATAAAAGTTGATCTGCCGCCCCTACCGACTCCACCTTGTCCACAAGGTAAGAGTGATTTCAAAGTCTTATGTCATTAAGAAAGTGTGCTGGGAACTTTATTTCTAACTCTATTTTAAGAGATTAATAGGTTTTATGAAAGAGAAAGATTTGACGTAAGACATGTGGAAGAATGTGAGCTTTAGAAAGTCAAGCTGACTTCATAAATTCAGAACTATCCAGAATCTTTATTAAAAAGGAAGTTGCCATTATATCTCAAGATAGAAATAAGAATAGAGACGTGAATATATGGAAAGTTCAAATGTAAACCTAGGGCCTCTGTTCTGGCCCAGGCCACATGAGATGAAAACACGACTTCCAACTGTCTTGGGTATTTTGCTGTCTGAAATAATTGGTGTGCTCTGAGTCCTTCTCTGTTTCCAAAGTGATTGTTATCAATTATGGAATTATTAACAATGCTTCCCATCTGCCTCCAATTTCCAGCTAAGAATGTTAATTAAAGCACAAGCCCATCCAAGAATCTGGGGAATTTATTACTGAAGATGTTTACCAATGATTCTAAGGGAAAAAAAAAATGTTCCAGGATCTGTTCAGTAAATAACAAAGTTATTGATTTCACATTTCACCATTTGTCAATAATTCTTCCTTTAGAAAACTGTGTCTTCCCATATCAGTGTGAAGGAGCTATGGGGGAAGAACCCCTTCCCCAGCGGGTTCACTGAGTTCACATCTTTGCTATGAAGCTCATGTACATAGTCATATTTTTATATGCACCTCACTAGCATGCAACTACAAAAGAAAAGTTATACCACCTCGAAGCCTCACAAAATTACTGAAGCAAAAATATAGCTAAGTGGCAACCTGATGATCTAGGCTTCCAGCAACCAGGCATCTACCACTATACCATTGAGGACCAAGACTGGAGAAAATAGCCAGCTGTGTCCCAGCCACATAGAATTCTACTAAAGCATACTCACCCTCGAAGCTATTCTATAATACTTAATTCATTCCAGGGGAAAAAAAATATGCTTCACAGCTACTTTAAGCCATAGATCCCACTGCAAGGGGGCAGCTAATTATCTCCAATCACCGAGACAGAATTAACTTTAAAAAGCATCGCAAAGGCTTCTCCACATCTTGCAATTTGAACACTGAGCAAAAACTGCAGGCTTCTCACATGGCTGGACTTCTCCAACCACTTTTGCCTCAGTTGGCTCATTCAGGGACCTCGGAACAGCCGCCGTGCGTCACAGGCCTATCATTCCGAGTCACTTTCCAGAACACTGGTCCTTCTAATTAACCACTCATTTCACAACCCTTCTCCCTTATCCTTCAGAACACTTTACCACCATGTACCGTCACATATTTCTGACCATCTCCATAGGTCTTTCCCTTTATGCTCCGTGGAAACCCGGTGAAATAAACAGTCCCTATGTCACCACACCTGACACCCTCTGGTAGAATTCCTCTTCCTCCACTGATTTTATATTCATATATCTGTAAAATGAGAATAAGTTGAAAACCTGCATTAATTGCACACCAGGAAAGGTCTGGCTGTAAAAGTTTAACCTGCCGCTCCTCTAGAAAATCCTTCTACTATACCCCAATACCATAAAGTCCAAGGTTATTCTCCCCCTGTCCTAGATTGTCAGGTAAACCCCTTCCTCCCTCCAAGGCTCTTCCCTCAGCCTCTTGTTCAGATGAACTAGCAGTCCTCTGGTCACTCCATTTCCTCTGATAAGCACTTTGAACCAGGTCTCTCCGTTTTCACTGCTACCAAATTCTATCAACACAGGGATGACTTCTTCATCCACAGAGTTTTTTTTGTTTTGTTTTGTTTGGTTTGGTTTTTTTTTTTAGGTTTTTGGAGACAGGGTCTCGCTTTTTGTGGTTCAGGCTGGCCCTGAGCTCAGCCTCAAACTCACCTCACAGCAATCCTCCTGCCTCTGCCTCCCGAGTGCTGGGATGACAGGCGTGAGCTACCACGCCCGGCACTGTGGTATGTGGTACTGGTTGCTGCTGGGTGTGGGTCTCCACACCCAGTATTGTTATGTGGTTACTGGGGAATCGAACCCGGGCCCTTGTGCTTGCAAGACAGGCGCCGGAACCACTGAGCTAACTCCCCGGCCCCATCCACAGAGTTTTGAACACTCATCTGACACTCTCTCAACACCCCATTTCCATATTAAGCATAGGTCCCATTTCGCTGTATTGACTGGCAATATTTGTAAAGCTTTTAGATCTTATTCTTTTCACTGAATATTTGTAGGAAATTGTAACTTTTGATGAATTCAACTGGTTTTTTCTTTTCTTCTACCATATCACACCAGACTTCTTCACTTATAGGTAATAGCATAGAATGTCTTGAAATGATGGCCATACAGGTGTGTGACCTTCACACATCCTTAGCACCACTGGGGAGGTTTGTCCTGGTGCCTCTCGTCACTTCCCCTTGACTGCCTTCGGTCGTGCCTTCTCCATGTTACCTCGCTCAAATCCAGTAGAAAGCTTAGGCTCAGACTCTGGAAGGACAAATCTACCATTTCTCGGTCTTCAACTTTAGGTACATTTCTTTTTATCTGTATCTTGGCTTACTTATCTTTAATACCATTCACGAGGAAAACGTATAATAAAAACGTCAGACACAAAACTCTCCACTTTTAAACATATTATTTTTAATTTAGGAGGGTGATCAGAAAAAAAGAAAGAAGAGGAGACAGCAAGATAAAGAGGAGCAAGTGGACAAAGAACAGCATGGAGGACTTGCTTCCTATTTAATGAAAAAGCAACTTTTAATTTCCCTCCTCTTGTCTACAGATGTATTTCTATTCCCTCTTTCATGCAGAGATGATCTTACACCTCAACCTGACCTCAGTTCACCACTGGGATCTTGTCTACTTGACTCTGTGAGACATTATTCAGTGTTCTATCTTTCCTAATAATGTCTGCATGTTTTCCTTGAACTTTATGTGGTCGTTTTCAACCTTTGGGTGACTAGCTATATTTAGCTTCCTTATTTTTCAGTTTTCATTCAACAATATGTTACAAGAACACTCCTTTTATTAATTTGAAAGTCTCTGAAAATAAACTTTCAATAGTTATGTAATGATCTCTAAATAACCCATAATTTATATTACTATGCCTTCTTTGTCAGCAGTAAAGCTTGTTTCTGTTTTTCATTATTATAAGTAATGCTGTGATTATTGTTCTTGTACTAAATCTTTATCTGCATCTCTGATTCTAGCTACAGGGTAGAACTCTATAAGCAGACTCACAGGGTCAAATACTGTATTTTAAAGGCTCTTTACACATATTATCAAATTGCTTTTCAGAAAGATTATACCAATTTATACACCCACCAGCTGTGTACAAAAGAGATGGTCTTCCTACACTCACAGTGTCATTAAGAATATTTTCTGTTAACTTTTCAACTTCTCTACCTCACTAGTTCTTATAAAAGAGGCTGAAAATATATTTAAGTGTCTCATCTCTTAAAAATAATAATTTCCGGGCCGGGGATTTAGCTCAGTGGTTCCGGTGCCTGTCTTGAAAGCACAAGGACCCAGGTTCAATCCCCCAATAACCACATACAATACTGGGTGTAGAGACTCACGCCCAGCAGCAATCAGTACACATACCACAGTGCCGGGTGTGGTGGCTCATGCCTGTAATCCCAGCACTCGGGAGGCAGAGGCAGGAGGATTGTTGTGATGTGAGTTTGAGGCTGAGCTCAGGGCCAGTCTGAACCACAAAGCGAGACCCTGTCTCAAAATTATATATATATATATATATATATATATATATATATATATATATATATTAAGAATAAGAATAAGAATAAGAATTTTCTACACTGCATCTCTCTTTGTATATGATATTATTCTTTTTTCATGCCCAGGGTCCTTGGGGAGTGGACAGTCCTCAGCTTCAGTCTCTATCACCTGAGCATCTTACCGCCATTCAACTGAACCCTCATGCCTCCACTTACCAAAGGCTACTATTGACACAGTAGCAACTTATTTCAGCAGATTTTTCATCTTTTTTGTGTGTATTATATTTTAAGAATGTAGAATTGCCCATTTGCTCTATAAATTTCTATAGTTTTGGCTTATGAGACAAAATTTTCTTCTGTTCTTCTTCATCTTCTTTACCATTGTTTTTTGGGATGACTTCTTAGGCAATTTTCTCATTTCTTTTCACATTTCCTTTGGAAAGTTTACTATGGGAAAATGACATGCCTTACTTGGAATCCCACCTCTTTCATAAGCTATACCAAGAAAATGATCAAAATTTGAAAGATCTTCTATAAGTAAAATCCTATGAATTTCAAACCTAAGTGAGATTGATATTAAATATGTTTCCTCCAGAAAGCCACCTATTATAATACTGACTATTTTGCTAAACAGCTTCATTGTCCATATCTATATCTAAGAACAAAATACAGAAGTAAGGGATAAATGTCAAGCACTAAGGGTCAACCAAAGGCCAATAAAATCTTATCTAATAATAACTGAGTGCAACATTACTGACAATCCAGTCTTATCTATTATTAAAACTCACCTTCCTAATATTCTGGGTTCATTCCATTTCAGTTTTTCTAGGAAGCAGAGCACAGACACCTAATACATGTTTCTTTGGCTTCTCATTTTACTTTCCCATACAGCACACACTAACTGACTCAGCCTAGAACAGTACAAGTTTCATATCAAATACCATAGAGAGTTCCCAGGGCATGCTGCTTTCTCAGTAGATCAGCCATTTCTTTTTGTGTTTGAAACTCAGTACACATCTCTCTTCTGACTCAATCTTAGAATACATTTCTAATTTTTTTACTTACATATTTTTCCTGTGCTCCATGACAAGCTACCTATTGAAAGCACTGGTATTTTTTATCTTTATTTTTATTATTACACATTTGCAACACACGGCTCCATTCACAACAAGAAATTGATCTTGTCCATGAAACATCTTGTTTTTATACCTTTTCCCTCCCACTTTCTGCTCCTCCCCTGTTACAAAATATTCATCTTCTTCTTCCTTATTATTATTCATTTTGCTATTTAATTTTTAAAGATATTTTAGATTTCCCTAATAAGTGAAATTATGTCATATTTATCCTGGTGGGTCACATCTGTTTATTTTTGTATCCTTAGATTAGGAAATTTCTCACAGGATTGCAGAATTTCTGTTGGCTTTCTAACATAAAATAGAGACCTGAGAATCTACTCACAATGTAGCAGTCAGTGGGTCTCAGAAAGAGAGAGGGCACTGCCAAACTGCAGTACACTAAGAGCTGGAGCCCAAAGAAAAAAGAAGAGACGTCAGTGGAGGGTAGAAAGCCAACTTATTTGAAATTATGCCTAAATTATAGCCAGGTATTTTCAAATTAGAGAAAAATTACCATTCTGTATTTTTAAAAAATTATTATACTCAAACAGATCACAGAGGAAAATCTTGCCAAAACATAGCTTAAAGGAATAAATACAAGAGATAAGAAAACAAACACAACCTCAAAGTTCATTTCTTTAAAATCTCACATGAGTTTGGCAGTACACTTGAGTAATGCCAGCATTCTGGGATAGTGAGGCAGGAAGACTGCAAATCTGAGCCCAAACTAGGGCAACTTAGTGAATTTTATTTATGTCTCAACATAAAAATTCATGAGGGCTGCACAGATAACTCAGAATGAAAGAAAGACACATGATATAAAATATCGTGATAATAACCACACATCTCTTTAAGAGCATTTGAACAAGAAAGACAAGAGAGTAAATTTTCAAGCATTTAAAGGAATAATCTCTACATCCAGGTAAAATGTTTTCCAATAAGAAACATATAACAGACATTTTTCTCGGAAAATAAGATCTAAGAAAGTAAATCATCAACACAATTAAAGAACTCTGGGCTTTTAATGATATTCTTATATAGAAAGAAGGTGGATCTTCTTTCAGATCAGAAAGAGCTCTGGAAGTGGTAAATATGATACCATAGACAGCATTGTGACCTAAATGCTTACAAGCTCCCCAAATTCAGATACTGAAGTTCCAACTTGTAATGTGAAGGTAGTGGGAGATGAGGGCCCAGGGTTATTTAATCTGATATGGCCATGTGAGGGTGTGTGCCCTCCCATGAAGAAGAGCAAAATCACAAGAAGGCCTCCTTCTCTATCCTGTGGGCTCACAGCGAATCGATGACCCTCTGCAAGCCAGCAAGAAGGCCCTCGCAGGAAAATGAAACTGCCTGCACTTGGACCGTGCGCTTTCCGAACTGTCAAATTGTGAAAAGCAGGTCTCTGCTCTGTAAACCACCGATCCCACCTAAAGCAGATACTTTGTTTCACTTGGAGATTTTAAAAGAAATTTCACATTTAAAACAAAATAATGTATTTTGGACTTCATAACATATAAAAATAAAAATATATGAAAAGACAAAAAAGAAAGTGGAAATTCACAGATATTATTAGAAGTTCACAGATTTATAAAGTATAAATAAAGTCTAGTGGAATTATTTACTTATGTATTTTGTGGTACCAGTGACTGAACTCAGAACCTTGCACTTCTGAGGTAGGTATGGTGGCACTGAGCTACATCCCAGCCTGATGGCAGAATTTTAAAATAAAATACAGTAAGCTATAATAAATTTAAAATAAAATACAATCTCTGAAAAAAACACCGTGAGGAAGATGAGAAGGCGGAGAGAATAAAGGTAATGTAAAATAAAAGCAACAAACAGATTCAACTATCCACAGTCACTGAGAAGTAGAAATTGTAAGATTAGATAAAATGCAAGATCTAATTATGTGCTAGGTAGATGTATCACACACATGGAAAGACAGAGACATGGAAAGATGTATGAGTAGTTAAAGGCAAGCTAGAACAGCTATAGCAGTATCAGGAAAAGTAGTCATTAACACAATGAATAGGAGGAGCAATTAGATAATAATCAGAGGTCAAGTAATCAGAAAAACTAAGGACCCACAATGCATATGCCCAGAAAAACAAACATTCAAGGATTGTGAAATAATAACTGACAAAACAAAAATAAATACAAAATTTGACAACTGTAGCTTGACATTTCAAGGTTAGTCTTTTGGTAATGGATAGTGTAAGTAGAAAATAAATTAGAAATGAAATAGACAACCAGAACCACATGGTCACACAACCTGTCCTAATTGACATTTCTGAAATTCTCCTCCAAAATTTCCTTTAAAACACACTTGAAACATTTACTGCCCTAAACTATATTCTGGATTTTTATCCAATTTTAATAAATTTAAAAAGATTTAAATCCTAGAGAATTTTCTAAGAAAAAAATTACATTTAAAATAAAAATTAAAAATATAAACATATTTGAAATATTTCTAGATCTTTAACATAAACAGATATAATCCATAATTCAAAGATAAAGCTACATCTAAAATTATAAGATAGTTTGAAATGAAAATACAAAATATAAAGCTCTGTGAGTTAGTTTTTAAATTGATGTATATAGCAGTAAGCTGAAAAGGTAAAATGTTTCAGAGCACTGATCCAAGCTTACAGTTTAGGAAAACTCAAAAAGAATAACCTATCTTCAAAGTAAATAAAAGCAAAACATATTAAAGAAAACAATATCACTCAGTGTATAGTAAGTGGGTAACATTTGGGGGAACAAATCAACAAGTGAAGATTCTGAAAATGTCAATATAGTTCTTAGGCAGAATTATCAAAAGAACAAAAATATATACATTATAGTTACAAAGTTATAGGCATCAAATGAGTAATGAGGAGACACTACAGACTAAACCATATACAAATCATATGAACATTTAAAATCAAAATGAAACTATTTCATAAAGGGTTAACAACTTCCAAAGTAATTCAGAAAAAAAGTAGTAAGTAGCCTTCCGTGTTTGGCCCAAATGAAGTACTGGGACCAGTCATTCCCATCGGCCACCTGACACAACGCAACTCCCCTTAAAGAGTAATAACTTCTGGATATCAAAATCATGTAAAGGATATCATAGGATGAATGAAATGTAAACCCACTTTGACTTATGTGACCCAATTTCTCACCTGTAAACACTCTGAAAGCCGTTCCAGCTCTAAAGAGTACTAGATAAGAGTACTAGATGGGGCCGGGGATTTAACTCAATGGTTCCGGCGCCTGTCTTGCAAGCGCAGGGACCCGGGTTCGATCCCTGGTAACCACATACCTATACTGGGCGTGGAGACTCATGCCCAGCAGCAACCAGTACCACATACCACAGTGCCGGGCGTGGTGGCTCACGCCTGTAATCCCAGCACTCGGGAGGCAGAGGCAGGAGGATTGTGATGTGAGTTGGAGGCTGAGCTCAGGGCAAGCCTGAACCACAAAGCGAGACCCTGTCTCAAAAAACCTTAAAAAAAATAAAAAAGAGTACTAGATTATACCCTTGCCCAAGCTCTTCTTTGATGTGTCCGTACTCTCTGGTTCCCTCACGTCTTCTCTCCCTGTTTAGCTTAAACTATCAAAGACTTTCTAACTGTAACAGGTGAAACTAAGAGAATAAAGAAACTTCTTAAAGAGGACTCTATTTCCCAGCAAAGTAAAGGCATTTTCCCTAAATTCTTTACAGGTTCCAAACATTTTAGCGCCTGTGAGGTTGAATTAAAATATGTATCATTCTCTTGCAGCATGGCAAATATCATTTAAACTAAGTTTCTGATACTGTTTTAAAAAAATCATTGAATTTTTCTGAGCATAGATGAAATTACCAAGTCAGCAGTCAGGAGAATAGTCACCTTAAAATATGCCTCCTAGTTACTTCACAAGAATCAATACATCTGGATAAAAATCAATATGTCTGGTAATATGTATGGCCAGAAGTCACAAAATTATGAGGTTAAATCTAACAATTAAGAATTTTCTGCATTCTGAACTCAGTCTCAGTTCCATGATCTCCAAACTGGATATGACGCCGAGTGTCTTGTTGAAAAAATTCAATCAGAAAGTTAAAATGACGTGTTCAACATAGTACCTGACACAAGGTGTTCTTCTTTTCATGTCCCGTCATTTTTTCTAAACATATATATGTAGTTGCTTAATGAAATTATGCATTCCATAGAGGTTGGGAATGTAGCTCAGTGATGGCATACTTATCTAACATGCACAAACCCAAGTTCAATCACTGGAAGCACACACTCATACACAGACACACACACAGACACACACACGCACATACACATGCACACACACACACACATACACACACACACACACCCCATGTGCATTTTAGTGAGGAATCTATCAGAAATAGCAGATGGAGAGCTGATTCATGCATGCACAATTCCACAGAGATTTCATACATATGTGTGTAAAGACTTTGCTTCTTTCCTCCCAATGAACCAACATACAGTCTTGTCTGAAAACTTGTCAACTAGATTTGAAAGGAAACTGATATTGTTTCCAGAATAAGGCAAACAATATTGTATCTTTAATAACTTTGTGCAGTGATAATGTTTGCTATTCTCAATTGCTTTTTAAAAGTTGTTGGATTTCTAAGACATGACCCTATCATTATGAATTCCCATCTCAATTGTAATTAGCCATACAACTTACTGATTGTAACAGGGATACCTCAATGGCATAAATCACATTTCCCTCTCCAGTATCAATACTTATTTTCAAGCAACCACGTGTGCATCTACACAATGCATAATAGCAGACCAATTCTAAAAGCTTATTTTTTCAAATTAACAATTTATTTTCCTCTTTGCTTTCCTCTTCTTTATAGCTTAACAGAAAATTCATTAGATATCCCCCAAATATCCCCCCAGGGTGATTACAATGAAATTATAATGAAAAGAGGAGGACACAGATGGTTCATTTCTTTTCTGAGCTATGCTTTTAGATTTAAAAAGCTTTCAGTTTGAGGAATGAATAGTTTATTTTGTAATAATTAAATGAAACAATAACAAAATAAATTTCTACTTTGTCTGAATTTCCAGAAATATCCTACAGCTGCATGATAACTGTTCACTTTCATTAGTGTTATGAGGTCAGCAAAAAACAATTTGGTATATTTGCTACATTTTTAAAAGGATGATATAGTTTTGAAAAAAACGAAGGGTTAATTCAACCCTATGCCAGGATTTATTGTTGAGTAACAACAATGAATTTAAATGTTATTGGTTTAGCAATAAATATCCCAACTGAACAGAAGAGACGGTTGGAAATAAATCACTTATATGGGGACAGATGACAAAGATGCAAATGTGAGTCAGATCCAAAAGGTTAGTCTTTTCAACTAACAGTGATAGAGGAAAGGATTCATGTGCAACAGAAAACAATACATTTTGATCCAGGCTTCCCTTCTCCTAAAAAACTAACACAAAACACACTGTAGATGTAAGCGCCAGATTTAAAACTTAAACATTTCTGTGGGAGAGAAACATCTGTGACTATAGGTGAGACCAACACTTCTTTGGGGCACCATCCATAGCACAAAGTAGAGAAGGGTAAATTGAACTTCATCCAAATTTACAAATTCTGATCTTCACAGATATTATTAAATAATGAAAAAAACAGACTTCAATCTTAGAGGAAATACTTGCAATGTGTATGTCAGAAAGGAAATTTTTCTAAATATGAGAGTTTTACAAAAGCTAATAAAAATTCATTTTTAAAGCTAGAAATATATAGAGAGAACTTCATAATAGAAGACATATGGATGTCAAATAAGCTCCCAGAGGATGTCAAACATTATTAGTCATCAGATAAATGCAGATTAGAACCACACTTCAAAAAGAAGTTACCCCGGCATCTCTATGAGAGCGGCAAAAACTACAGGCTGAGTACAATTCTGCTGGAGGCCAATGTGAAATAGAACTTATACATTGCTGGAGGGAACATAAAATAACATAAGCAGGTGAGGAAAAAAGGAAGTTCTTGCAAAGGGCAAATATTCACCAACAGTGTCATGATTTAGCCATGCCATGCTATATATTTAATTGAGAGAGAGAGAGAGCTTGTCTATGCACACAAGTAGTCATCAACACAGCTTTATACGTAATTGACAGAAACTGGAAAAGTGCTCATTTAAAAGGGCAAATTTTGAGAAGGTGTGATATAGCCACATAATATCACACGCACTGGAAGTAATAAACTATTGCTATAACTAATTCACATATCAAATGATTATTCTAAGTGAAAAATACCAGAAAAAAAAACTGTCATTGTTCTATCATTTCTCTCAGATAATACTTTAGAAAATAGAAAGCCATATAGCATGTAGAGATAAAACACCTGAATAATTTTTGATTAAATGAAAGCAGAGAAGACTAAGGAACTACAAGATGAATGCAGAAAGTTTGGACTGGATTGATAAATTTCATCATCCCAATTGTGACGATGACTGCCAGGTGCAAACCAATGGAACACTTGTCAGCCTCTACACTGCAAGTAGTACATTTATTTCTATCTAAATTAGGTTACAATGAAATGTGCAAAAATAAATATATGTTTATATATGACTGTATGTACAATTGTATACATCTGTCTCATGGTATGTATACATGTATGTTCAGGCAAACTTTGCATATGGGATTGGGCAAATATTATACAGCACTTACAATAATATTAAAATTTATTTTAATGATATGGGGGAAATTTTGAGGATAATTTTAAGAGTGATAATCAGATTAAAATGGAACTTTACATATTTACTTAGAATAAAATACAAATAGAAAGTAAAGCAAAAAAGTTAAGAGTAATAATTCAGATTATTTTATGATCAAGAGAAACCATTTGTAATTTAATTTCAATTGTAATAGTCACAAAAGCCACCAAAATTGAACATTCTTAGTATTAAAATGGTCATTTTGTACCATCTGGTGGGAGTATAAATGAGTCTAAAGAGAACAAGTGCATATCCAGAGGGGAACAATTTGCTATATGAGCAATATGATCCTTAAAATTGTGCATACTGAGGAAAAGTTTCCCAGAATTGTATCTGAAAATAGTAAAACAATACACAAAGATAAAGAATAGAGATAATCATGGTAATTCTTTTAAAGCTAGTCGATAGGAAAGCATTCTTCTCTAGTCACCAGTAAGCAAATGTCTAGACAATGAAAAATGTAGGTTTACTATTTATTGTGTAATGCTAGAGTCATAATATTCTGTTAAGTGAAAAAAAATTTAAACTGCAATTGAAAGAATTATCTTTGTCTTTGCCTCTCTCTCAGTCTTTGACTCTCTTTGTCACACACAGCATACCATAAATCACAGGCATTTCAAAAGTTGGCACTCTTCTGAAAGACGAATGAAGAACATTTGTAACAGAGGACGTAAGGTGAGCGAGCCAGAACTTAACAAAGGAAAACAAAACTGTGTTCTAGAGAATAGAACTGCTTCAGTGCTGATGTCAGAAGGGATCTTAGTAGGTAAGATGTGGGAGGTAAGATGAAAAAGACTTAATAATAAAGGCGCTTCAGACATTTTGCAAAGACACAGCAGGCTCCATAGAACTGTGAACTAAGTATAGATACCACCTATAACTCGTGCTTTTCATAAGTCTCACAGATCTCCGACAATACATTCCAGTTAATGAGGTTTTCAGGGGTAAAAATCTTCAGGATAATTTTGTCTACAGGTAGTGAAGGAAAGCTATAGACCTGTCTCCAGCCCTCTCACATTCACAGCATCTCACCACTTCTCAAAGTACTCTCTCAAAACTGAGAGCTATCTCCCATCTGAAGAATTTTTCTTTCTTACCAAGTCCAAAGGCTTTTTCCTCCCATTATTCTACTTCACTTTGCAATATTGGGTGCTGCTTGTAACCTCATCTTTGAACCACAAGTTCTTAGCTCCTAAGACATTTAACCAATGAATTAATAAACGTCTTCACACCTGCTATGCTGCAAACATGACACTGGTAATGCTCCTTCTATGCTGTCCTTTATTCTGATTGTACCCGTCCTCATAATATGGAACCTCCATAGACAATAGTAGATCTCTTATCATCTTTACACCCAAGAATGTCTAGATTCCTGCTCCAAATACTGTGAGGTTGTGAGGCACTCACACAAGGTGATATAACAAGAGACTAACAAAATGTGTGCTATTTGAGGCTACAAGAGATCAGGAATAAATGGACCTGAGAAAATTCCAGAGCAAAGTCCAAAATCCAAGACAACTCTTATTTCTTTGAAAAGTGGAATGGCTTCCACTATAAGGAGGATACAATTAGCACCTAAAGTCTTCAACTTGAAACAGCATCAAGTTAAGTTTGTCCTTTCCATGGTACAAACCAGGAAGGTAACTATGTTAGAAAAAATTTGGTACCCAAAAGAGGAGTTGGGGCTCCAGAGACATTAGTTCGTTTCTTATGCTTTAATTTAACACGGAGCAAGTGGCCACCCTGGAAACTCAGCCTCTCTTTGCTACACGGCACCCACTCTGTCTGCTCTGATACTGGCAGTGGACTGCTATCTTTGAGTAAACCCTGTTCTAATATGGAATGCCAGATCAGTCTGCTTCTCCAAAATTATATAAAAAGTAATTCATTCCAAAAGTGTAGAACCCACTCATCCAAGCTCTGTTCCTTGTCTGCCCCTTCTGTGTTGTCTCTGTGACGGACCACATCCCACGCACTTAAGACATCCAGAGTCAGATCCCGTATCAACAACTGAAGACTCCTGGCATGGTTTGTGTCCTACTATCTAAATGAACATCCCTGCTCATTCCTCCCTCGGCCCAGATGATCCACTAACTCTTAGGTCCAGTTATTTTTAGTGGGCTTGCCCATAGCTTGGGTTGTCATCTGTGGGTTGTGCCCCTGCCCTCAGACACCCACCTTCATCACTGAGTCACGACTCCTTTCATCTCTTGCAGCTTGTTTTGTGTCCTACCTCAGTCTTAAGACACATCTGACAGGACTGGTCTAGGCTTTTTTCCTTCCATTTTCTGTCCCACCTGCCACGAATGAATCCCACAAGTATAGGAAGACAGAAAATCCTTGTGGGACTTTCTATAGATCTAGACATTATATCAATGTTACCAGCGGGAAGTTGAGTGGAAAAGTAAAGAGGAGCATTAATAATTCATAATCACCATGAATTACTGAGGCACAGGAGATGCTTATGCTGCATCGTGTTAAAGGGAGGCATTGATGCACTATGAAAGATGCACTCCCCATTATGTTTAATTAGGTGAGAAACAGGTAAAGAGATGAGAAAAATTACATTTTAACCAAATAACAATAATTATACATTGCTGATGTAGTCTCCATTTTAATGCCAACAGTTTAGTGAATCCACTGAATTATTACAAGAATTAGAAAAAGTTACGTATTCTGAATTTAAATCAAATAAAATCTTTTATCACAAGAGTGAACAGAAATGTTCCATTTTGTATAAATAATAGAGAATAAAGGTTGTTTTCTCTTTTCAGGAAATTTTCATTTAATTATTTTTTCTTTCATTTACTTTATTTTTCAAATGAATAAGGAAATGAACTAGCTGGACTGTGAACATAAATGTGAGCATTTCAAAAGTATGATTTCTGACCCACAAGTGTGAAGTTCTCAAAAGAAAGCATATTTTAGTGTTATCTGAATCTATTGAAAGGAAGAAATGTTGAAGATTCTGCCAAAGTAAAATGCAAAGAGACATGTCTGGGGGACACCTGTAAAAAGTTCTAAAATTCTTCTCTGGCAGTGGATTTTAAAGTCATCCAATCCAAAAACAGTACATTCTATCATTGGATCTCTAGATCCACTGTATTGCATCATAGTTTACAACAAATTAGTGAGGAGGCAAGAAGCTTACAGCAAGTGCAGAGCTACAACACATGGAAAATATGAACAGAAAATATAAAGCAAAAGTTAAGACATCTTGTGAATCACAGCAAAGCACATTGGAATCAGAATTAGTTAAGTTCATTTTTGTTATTCCTCTGCACAGTTAGCCAGAGAGTTAGGTTGTTATCTAGAAACAAATGTCAGGAGGAAGTTGGCGTGTTTTCAGACTGACAGGAATTCTAGCTACTCACACTGTGGAAGGCTTCCTGACTGTCTCTGACATGTTTGGCACCATGTTACACTTTGTGAGAGATAAAAACAAACTTGATTCCTGCTTACGAGAAACAATGCCCACTTCAGTTGATGAAACAGATGTCTCAAGTGAAGAAGGAAGAGACAGGATGAACTCTTGGGCTGAGAAGTTGCTCCTTCATGGAGCTACTTTTTCTTTCCTTGTTGAAACACAATACACAGCACAAAAAGTTCAAGGGAGAAGGGTTTGCAGAGATTTCAGTCCATCATTGGCTGGCTCCAAGGCACAAAGGAGAGGAGCAACAGTTTTCAGTGGGGAGGAAAATAACAAAAGCTACAAGAGACCTTAACAGTATCTTTCTGCTCCTTTAATCTAGACTACTCAGGCAGGCAGCATTCACACACTAATCTTAGTGCCCTGGAGCCCACTTTGGATCATTAATTTATCACACACTCTAGATTCATCCACTTATAACTGCTGAGGATTTGGAGGGGGTACATTTAGACATAAGCCATGAGAAAGGTTTACTAAAGTATTCACAGCATCATTTGATGAGAAAAAGAGAGAAGCTGCTAAGACATAGAATATGGCTGTCTGGTGAACCACTTTGCTAAGTCTTAAGTGGATAAGACTCTAATTTGCACTCGATGGCCACTCCTAAATTTATTTGACACTAATGCAACATTGAAATAGCAAGGGCATTTGGTGGGTAAGTCATAACAATTATCAAGTTGCCTAGTAAGAAAATATGTAAGCAAGGTAAAAAAATCCTTTAATGTGGCGGAGTGGGATATCAGAAACAAATCTCAAAAAGTGAGGGACCTCTGGTGTTTTTTTTTTTTTTTTATGGGGGTAGCAGGGATCAAACTCGAGCTCTTTTTCTTGGAGAGCAGGTGTGGTACCATTTGAGCTAACTCCCTGGCACAAAAAAACCTGCAGTTTAAAGCAGAAAACCAAGTTAATGGTGCTAAGAGTCATAATATGCAGCATTTTAGTCTTTTTTCAGAGAAATTTGAGTAAACAATAGTTCCTTTACCCATAGAGGATCTACCAAAAGACCTCCCAGCCCATGAGATTCAAAAGATGACTGAAGTTATGAACAGCACAAAGTTACACATGTGTGTGCATACATGTGTGTGCGTGTGTGTCCGTGCACATTAATTCTTTTACCATCTTAACCTTCCCCTGGTCTGCGCCTGTGTTCCTTTAGAGTGAGGTGTGATAGCAAGGCTACTATGCATTTATTTCCCTTCACAAATTCACAGGAAGAAGATTCATTCTTACTAAGGGGGATAATAACTTTAGCATACAATTTTTTAAATTTCCACATTGCATCAAGAACTCCCACCTTTCAAAGGAAGCATTTTATGACTTGTCTTTAGCATTTCTAATTTCTGTACTTTGAGACTATTTTTAATTGAAACAAAAGTTAATTACACACAAGGACTCCAAGATCATGTCAATCTATAATAACTGAGATGCAATTAAGGGACTAACATGAAAGTAGCCTATACAATGTGGATACACTGAGCAAAGGGATGGCTCCTCTTCTGAGCAATGCAGGGCAAAGCATGACAAGACAGTGTAAGATTTCATCATGCTATTCAGAATAGCGTACAACATAAAACTTACAAGTGGTTTATTTCTGAAATCTCCCTTCTAATAATGTCAAGCAAGGTTTACCACTGGCAACTGAAACTGTATAAACTGAAATAGATACAAGAAAAGTACTATGCTAAGAATGAGTATAATCATAGTGTGTGAAATTCATTTTTACTGATATTTTTGTAGATATCTGTAGGGACATCCTGAGAGCATTTGTCTTCATTGAAGTTAATGCAGACTAGACTGTGCACCGAGAAGTCAAAACATCATTGAGTAAATATTGTATGTTGCTGCTACTACGACTCATAGGAGATAGAGAATAAATAGAAAGCTTGATGGTCCTTCCACTAAAGAAACTTATAGTCCACTTGGGCTAGAAATAAAATAACTTTCATTTTATTCTTGGGAGTTTACTATATTTCAGGCACTGATATTAGTGCTTCCCATAAGTTCTATTTCATTCACACAACAGCCTTACACAGAAGATTTAACAGGAGCATTGAGTTGCAGCACACTATCTAGCTTGAAAATAGAAACAAGATTTCTTTTTTAAGAAAAAATCCAGGTATTCTGAATTTATAAATTCACACACTCATAAATGCTAAACTTTACTCCTGTTGGGAGGAATGGCATGAGATGTAGCCCTATTAAGTATAAGAAACTGAAAGTAGGCAAAACAACAAAAAGGCAGCAATGAGAAAGCACACAACGAGAAAAGCTCAAAACAAAAACTGAACCACGGGGATCCACACAGGAGTCTCTGGCCACCAAGGCAAAACTTGTTCTGGTGAAGATGCTGGAACATGGGTACATTTATTTATTTTGTAGGAATAAGGCCCTTCCATTTCCAGCCTTACGAGGAATCTACATTAAATGCTGAAATGGTCCCTGCTGCCTCAGAACAATTCTTTGAGCAGGCATTTACTACATCCATGTATAATGTATGTTTATGCAACCTCACATGTGCTGGCATTACTGAAGGCCTGTGGGCGAAAATCGGTGACCAATACAATCACAGAATGCACACAGAACTTAGGAGAGTGAAATAATTTTTTGAGAAAGATGATAGAAACCAGGTAATGGGCATCCAGAGATTGAGAGATGAGGTGGGCTGATACATATTAAACAGTGACCAGAGCAGTCTTCTGAGTGAGACAGCAGCACTAGGAAAATCTGGGAGGGATGGACGTGAGGATGTCACCCAAGCAGATATCAGCAGGAGTAAAGAAGAATGACAAACATGCATTGGGGTCAATAATGTCTTTAAATTGCAACAAGAGTGCCTCTGTAATCAAAAGGACTGGATTGGATGTGATTTGAATTGATAAATCACCCAGTTTTCCACCATTTGGTACAAAGTTTTGCCCTACTTTCTTCTTGTCTCAAAACTGATGGAAGACTCTTGGATGAAGACCGTGTGAAGACCACTAAAGGGCAGGAAGTGAGAGTATTTGTCTACACTGAAGATGCTCAGTTTGGGCCATGTGAAGACTAATCATAGGCACTGCGTGACTAGCAGGGGAATACACCTGGGACGGTGCAGAGGGTTAGGGATGGAGGGACAACGCGCCGCTGAAGTTCAGCGACACTCCTGGTACGTCATGCTGCAAATCAGAGTAGGATATTTCCTACTTTGCTATTTTTTATTGCCTGAATAGCTGGACACCGATTGGTGACTCTGTGTCACCCCATTAATCCTCTGACATAATCTAAATTGTACTGTGTTGTATACAATAACACAGTTTGCAAGCAGATTAGATATCCAACACAGAGAGTAAATATTTCATCAGAAAAGATGTTTTTCCTAAAACCAGTTTGCTTAAAACTCACATACCTTAAAACAAGTTAAAATGAAACTAAACTAACAAAGTTAAGAATTGATACAGAGAATTTTAGAAGAAATGGCTAAAAGTTTTTAGTTCTCCAATTTGCATGTCCTAGAAAAAAAAAAAACATGCTTCTACTTCAAAGATTTCAAAACACTCATTATTCATAAGATCCTATAAATTTTATATATGCTATAAAATCATGTAGAAAGTCTTTAGCTTAAATATACACACATAAAGAAATGTGTCCAAAATACCAATATATACTAAATTAGCCTAAAGTATACAGAATAATTAAAAATATATTTAAATAAACTTTTAATTAGAAACACAGGTGAAATGTAGTTAGCAGATCACTTTAACAGGCAAAGTGATTAGGTACTATATTTATTTGCAGTAGTTTAATTTCTCTTATCTTCCACTGACTTGCTTATGGGTTCATATTTACCAGTCACCAAGCAGGTCTGGCACACGGGGAGATAGACAGAAGACTTACTGCAGGTAAGTACAGCATGTAAGACATATAGCAGGTGTCTAAGGTCCTCCAAGTCCTGTGCAGAAATGTTGTGTACTATTTTATTTAATCTTCACTACAACCCTCAAAAAAAGTAAAGGCTGTTCTTTCCATTTACATTTCAACAAATTAAAGGATTAAGGAAGATAAGACAAATGCTATGATTCCTTCTTGGGTCTCAAAAGGCCTTAGTGTTCTAATAAAGATGCTGTGAGGAGTCTCTATAAACCCACATCCCAGAGAGACCAACATGACCGATCTGTCTTCCAGATGAGGGGCTTCCTGCCTTTCCTCGCCAGTATATATGCAAAGGCTCTGTCATCAATCCAGTCAGGCAGAGGAGAACACATCACAATAGATTTTCCTCCTCAAAAGCGATTTTCAAATTATCTTGCATTTGAATTTCAGAGCTGACGCAGCTATGAAAGTGTGGGCTGGGAAGCACAGACTTGTCTGGAATAGCAAATTTTACTTTTGCCGTGTACAGCACTGAAGAAGTCCCGAAGTCTGCAGCCAAGACAGAACCAAAGCCCCTTTGGCTGATACAGCTTCCTTCTCTGCCTACAGACGAGCAGCTGTCAGACTCATCTACTAGTTACAGTGAAGTAAAATACTTCCCCAAATAACTTTAAAGGCTAAAATATGAAACTCATATTTAAATCTCTGATTAAAAATTAGTTAAGACATTTGCATCATTTCATTTTCCTCCTAATTTGCCAGTGTTCACATAACATGAAGCCGCATGAGTTTTATACAATGATCTTTGAAGGTATTTTGAAACCTTTTAATTGTTTGGTTTAATTTTAAGTTTAAAAGTTATTATGTAAGCAAATAAAGCAATTGAATTCTTAAGAATTTTTTCTCTTTTCAAAAATAGACTATAAAACTTTCCTGTGAATGTATGTGTGAAACTTACATTAGGGCCTTAAAAATACTATGTCACGGGGAATTGTAGGATCGGAGAATGAAAATGGACAGTTCTGCATCAGAGCTCCAGGCTGGCCTGAGCCAGACACGGCACTGTGAAGATTTACAGTGGAATGAGTATGAGGTTGTTATTATTATTAGCCACGCCACGCCCATCACACAAGCCCAGAGGGGACGACCCAGAGATGATCACAGCTGAGAAAGACATGGGTGATTCTGCCCTTCACAGTTTCTGAAACTTCTAAATCACCAAACAACACATGTACTCTAGCTGTTTTGATACCACCTGCTATCACTTTTTATTTGGACACATTTCTATTCTCTTCCTACTTTAGTACTTTCCCCAAGAAAATCACCAATGCTTTCCTCAGCAGAAGCAAGTTATACCTGAAGGCGGTCATTTCCATTTCTTCAAGAAAGCAAAAGGATTCTACGTTATAAATTCTATTAAAAAATTAAGGCCTGCGGGGTTTTTTTTACTAAAGCAAGATATCTGCTGGAAATTAATATGAAATACTTATTAAAAAATAATGTTGAAAATAAAAGATTATTTCTGAAATAAGTATCATTTCATATTTGCATCCAAAGGTTTTGCTCAAGTATAAACGATAGCAATCATTACACAACAAGAGAGTTATAAATGTCATCAGATGACTCTTGTTTCCTCCAGTAAGTATGTAAGCTGATGTTGATTCATTTTATTTTCCTTAGATGATCATCCTCACCTTTAATAAAGACTCAAAGGAAATGGAACCTGGCAGATGTGAGCCTGGCAGGTCTGCTTCCACCTCACAAAGTCATCGACTGCTCTCTCTTAACCCTCCCTTCTTGCTCTCTCAGGGAAGTTCCAGCTGGACAGCTGGTCCACCTTCCATTCGGTCCAGTTATTTTATCTTCAGAGTAATCTGTGGTCCCTGCCTTGGATCACGGTGCTCATTCCAGCCTTCTGTCTTTTGCTTTAGCATCTGCTACCTGAGACCACAGTCAGGTAAGTTCATCAGTGAAACCCTACCCTGCACCCCACAGTCACACACTAAGACTTTACAGACTTGGTGTTCAGAAGTTATTAGGAAGTACAGTGACATCCAAAGTTCACTAGTTTCTGGTTGTGACTGTGACTTCACTAGTTTCTGGTTGGGTCAAGAAGTTGATGAGATTCATGATCAAATAAAGGCCTAGATGACTTCTGCAGTCTATTTTGCTTATAAGATGCAGCCACTCAATACAGAGAGAAACAAACATTTCTTGAGCACTTACAATTTACAAGGCAAGGCTAAAAAAGTCTTCATCTGTGTTTAATTCTCGCATTCACTTACAGTGAAACAGCACTTTCTGAAATTTTCATAATTAAAGTTTAGTGGACAAGGCCAATATCCTAGTTTTCAAGGTTGAAATTCACTGTAGAAAAACGTGGATTCCTGCTCAGCAATTTCACAGCAAACACTTCTTGTTTTTCTTCTTACAACAGTATCCTCCCTCACCTGTGCCAGATTGTATGTTAATTTTATGTGGGCCAGAAACTATGCTGTTAAGAATGTCTTTCACTGTTAGGTGTCAGGTTAGAGTTGAGTTAAAAAAATAGAGTTGGGGATATAAACATAGCTCAGGAGAGTGTTTGCCTAGTACATCTGGGGTCTAGCATATAATCAACACTGAAGGGGCAGGGAGAGAAAGAAGAGAAGAAGAAAGACAAGTAGAAAGGAGGGAAAGGAGAGGGAGAATTAATATACTAATGAATTCAGTAGGCAAAAAATTAACAATAGCAGCCTTAGGTTTACCTGCATGGGTACCTGGTTCTCCATGCAACCAATAGATCAGACCAGAGCTCCCTGGAGCTTTTCCTTCCACATGCTCTGTGGTACATGAGCTTGGAGTCTCGGGATTTTTATCATAAGTTCTGACTTGTTGAGAGCACAAGTCACTGGGAGATTGTATAAATGGTCTTGCACAAGGTGGGCTGGTCAAGTGTTGCTGTCCTCAGCACAGAACATGTTCCATGGCTGCAGGTCCAAAGAGAATAAGCACATGCTCCCTATTTTAACCCATCTAAGTCTATATGTTTGCTGAGCCTATTACAGTCTACACACCCACTGACTGGTGTGGAAAATTGAATGACTGGTCTTGCAGTCTACTGTGTTCTAAAGTGTTTTGTTGCATGGAATTACTTCAACTAGTGTTGACTATACATTCACAGAAGCTAATTAACTTTTGCAAAAATGAGGTCTGTATATGCATCTTCAAATCCAGGTCTAGGATGTTTATTACTCGGTTATGGCATGCAGTGATTCAGTAAGCCTAATCATGGGGATACAGAAGAAGCATAAATTATTAAGGCCCACTGTATAATTACTCTAAAAGATTGAATAATTATAATCATCATAACAGAGTTTCACATTATTACCATCAACTTGGCATTGTTTTGAGAATGCATAACAACTCGAGAGAAAACAACTCCAGAGACCTAGTAGTGTGTGGCCCATGTGTTTGATCAGGAATTCGGCTGCAAAATAAACCTTCTTAGTTTGGTAAAAAGGGGCTTTGTTGAAAGTGAGCATCAGTAACCTGGAAGCCTGTAATTATGACACAATATCTGGATCTCATTACAGATGGCAGTTTGTCCTAACATGCATATGCGAGAATATCTCTAACAATTTTTCATGAAGATCTGAAAAATTATCTTCTTCTTCATATTAAAATTTGATTTATGATGCTCATAAAAATGATGATGATGATTAGGAATGTACTCATTTTTCGGCCAGAATTTCATTTATCCAATCACACCATACATTGTGTGCCAGGGATTATACTAAATCCCACAGAAAAATGATGAATAAGACAAAGAATTGAACAGCTCATATGAAAACTCCATGGTAGTGTTCCAGTGAGTACAGTGAGTGTGCCATGAGTGCAGTGCTAGGGGAATGGTTCAGGAACAGCCTCCTAAACAGCCCTTAACAGTCCTGTCTGAGAATCCACTGGAAGATGTATTTCAAAAGAAAAATGAAATGGACTGATTCTACAGTGAACAAAAGGATTCTGCCTCTGCAATGCAAATGCACTTCTGCTTGTGCCACTGATTTCTACTTGTTTATGATAGAGGAGCAGAGTAAGAGATGGTGAATACTCCAGCTTCTGACCTCAATCTCCTAAAAGCCAGCACAATCATCTCATTGGATGTCTTCTCATCTTGACACCCATATTGGTTACTTCGTTGCTTACTACTAGTTTTGTATATCTCTACGTATTTTTTATTAATTAATTGATCTTATTGCTACATTTTATATACATATCATGATATCAATTGACATTGAAAATTTGTGTATAATACATCTTAATTCTCATTTTTCCTATTCCTTTACCCACCCTACAACCCCATGACCTGTATATACATAAGCTTTGTTTCCTTTTTTCCCCATCACATTTTTCTCCATGTTATATCCCCTATCCCCTTTACCATTTGAATATCTTCTATTTCACAGTATCTATCATACACTCTAGAGCTCATTTATATCTTCAATTTCTCATACCAGAGAAAAGATTGAGTATTTACATATCTGTGACCTATTCATTTCACTTATGAGTATGTCCTCATGCTACATCCACTTGAGTATGAATGACTCATACTTATCATTCTTTATGTCAGAGTAATATTCCATTTTATTAAAAAAAAACTCACACACATCTTTTTTATCCAGTCTTCAGCTGATGGAAATTCGTGTTGCTTCCAAGATTTAGCTCTAACAAACTGAGCTGCTATGAACATGGGTGCAGAAATGTTGCTGTAATATGAATCATTTAATTCTTTTGTATATATTCCTAGCAGGTGAATAGCACGGCCAAATGGGACCTCTAATACTAGTTTTCTGAGGATTCTCCACACTAATTTCCAGAGTGGTTGTGCCAGTCTACATTCCCACCAACAGTGGAGAGCTAGCAGAAGGGATCAACAAATGGGATTTCATCCTATTAAAAAGCTTTAGCACATCAAGAGAAACCACCAACAGGGGGAAAAGACAACCAACAATTTGGGAAAAAATTTACCAGTTGTTTCTCAGACAATAGACTACTATTTAGAATATACAAAGAGCTTAAAAAAATCAGCCTTTCCAAATGTAAAGACTCAATTCAAAATTGGGCATCTGAAAGGAACAGAGGAAGAGGAACTTTTCAGAGGAAGAAGTAAAAGCAGCTACGAAGCATATGAAGAAATGTTCAACATCACTAGTCACTGGAGAGATGAAGATGAAAACGACACTCAGGTTTCATCTCAGTCCACAAAGAATGACTATTATCTTGAAATTAACCAGCAACAAATACTAGTGAGTCTATGTATATATTTTATAATTTTTTCTACTGTCCCTGTTGTTTGAAAATTCAAGACACCTTTTTCCCCTTGACATTAACAGGTCCCAAAATAATTTACCATGAGTTTTGTTTGTCAGTATGTAATAGTATAACATTGTGACTATGGAAGGATATGTACACTTGACACAGAATGCACATTATGATTATATATTTCATCTTTAATATCTCCTTCCTGTGTGGATGCCCATTTTGGGAAATTCCTCGTTTTCCATGGTTCAGATTAGGGTTTTGAAGGAGTATATTGTCCAGTAGCTGCCTAAGGAAAAAAAAAAAAGACATAGAATTTCTTTGGGGAAAAGCTTGCAATTCCTAGCATTGTATTTATCTTCATAATCCATTAATTCTTGGATATCTGTAGAACTGTAGACTCTCAGTAACTTCCCTCCATTGTATCTTTATATTAGTTGAATACAGTCTCTATAGTAAATTGCAACAAATGACAAACAACACAAATATATCATCCTCTGGTTGTGCAGGGCAGAGTTATAAAATAGGTCAGCACCCTGCACCTCATGCAGGCTCTCATGGACAATCCATTTCTTTGCCTTTCCAGTGTCTGAAGGCCGCCTACATTCCTTGGCTCATTACTTCTTCTGACAATGGTATCACTCAAAACTTCTCTTCTCTGCTTGCCACATATCCTGTCGGTATCTTAAACTCTTCTGCCTTATGTAAGGGCTGTGTGATGATATTAAAGTCATCTAAGCATCCAACATATTCCAGTCTCCTGAGGACTGCACATCTTCAGTCTCTTTTTAATTGTGAAAGGAAGTATAGACACAGGTCCTGGGAAGTAAGACATGTGTATTTAGACATAGGCATCCATCTTTGTGCAACAATTTGTGTAACTGCACGGTATTCAGGTAGAAATAGCATATTGTAATATTCCTCACATTTCTGAGCAAGTTGCAGTTTCTTTTAGCTTCTTTATCACCAGTAGGAGGTCAGTACCATTCAAATCTATGTCCTTGACATACACCTGTTTTCTCTTCTCTTTGTGAAGCAATTAGAATCATCTCTTCTCTGATGTTTAGAAATTTTGCAATGTATGACTTCGTATAAATATAAAGAGTACTCAGATATTTGGTGAGCCTTTCATGGCTTGCAGCTCATGACATTCATTTCATGGGAAATTTTATTTATTAAATCTTTGATAATTTTCCTCCAGTGGTGCATTCTGCTTTTTTTGCTCAGGAAGTTGTATTATTCAGAACTAACTTTTGAACTTATCCTCTAACCTTTTTTTTATTCTCTCTTGTATGTGTTTTCCCTTCGTTTGGCTATTATTTCTTTTTCTGGAGATATCCTTAATTTGATTTTTGATCAGTCTAATAAAAGCATGTAGCTGCAAATGTTTCGATTGTGATAAAAATATATGTAACATAAGACATGTTATCCTGACCATTTTCAGCATACAATTCTATAATATTAAGTACTTCTGTGCTTGTTATGTAGCAACAACCACCATTCATCTCCAGAGTGCTTTTCATCTTACCCAGTGGAAATTATATCTGCTAAACCATAGCTTCACATCCTCCACCCCATTCAACCTGGGGATCACTATTATTCATTCTTTATGATTTCGATTACTCTAGGTATTAGTGACATCATACAGTATCTATCCTTCTCAGATTTCACTATACCAGATAGTATGTTGTCTTTAAAGTTCATTTATATTATGGTAAATCACAGAAATCTCTTCCTGATGGTAGACTAATAGTCAACTAAGTGTGAACACCATATTGTGCTTTTCCATTCATCTGTCCCACCATACTAGGTAGTTTCTATATCAAGCTATTATGAATAATGCTACTATGAACATGGGTGTGCAAACATATGGGGGTCCTGCTCTTAATTATTTGGGTTTATTCTCAGAAATTAAACTACCAAATCGTTTGGCAAATCAAATTTTGATCTGTGGAGGATTTGCTATATTGCATTTTACCACTATAGATTTCCACAAATAGTGCACAAAGGACCCTTCTTCTCTGTGTCATCAACAATAATGACTGTCCTTCATCTTCTTTCTCTCTTTTCTATTTCTTTTCTCCTTTTTTAATAGCAGTCATCTTCATGAATGTGATGGCTTTAATTTTTATTCCCATAAAAATTGGTGTTTCTTATATAACTTTTGATGTGCTTATTGGCTATTGATACATATTTTTTGAAAAATGTCTATTTAAGTCTTTTTCTCTTTTTGGAATATGTTTTCTTTTTGTGTTTCAGGGGGTCGCTATTAATATTAATCCCATGTCAGTGCGATGGTTTCCAGACACTTTCTGTTGTTCCATGAGTGGACGACACACTACATGCAGAGTGCTTGTTGATACACAAAGCACTTTAATTTTTGTTTATTCATGTATTTTTGTGCATTTCTTCTTTTGTTGTTTGTACCTTTTATGTTCTACTTAAGAAATAGCAATATGACACTAATAACACACAACTCACCGGGCTACTGTGAGAATTAATGGGCCAGTGTATGTAAAGTCTCCACATGGCTCGTGGAGTGTGGTGTCCAGAAAGATGCAAGATTTTCAGGAATGGGCACAGTCAGAGTGGGTGGGATTTGGTAAGTGGATGGCATTTGCTCTGTATTGTTTTCTTGCTTAAGAAAAGGAAATCAGGCTTGACTCTAGTAAAAACCGAGCAGAAGAAATAGTTAGATGATAAAGTTCAAAGGGGAAATCCTATGTCCTGGAGACATCAATTAAAGTTCTGAAATCTATTGACACCATTGTTCCATTTCAAATGCTAACCATTTAAACTCCAAGTGTGAAAATTATTCATTCTTAATATCTCTATTTGATAAATCTTAGATTATGGCAGTAAAAAGGAAACAGTTGGTCAAGTTTAGAACTTATTTATAAAAGACAATTAAAGTATCTTTTTTTTTCAGTTTGGAAATTTACCAAAGATTTTGAAATTTTAAAGCCATAAGCATTTCTACTCTACCAATTATATAACAATCTATAAAATTTCCAATAATGAATAAAAATATTTTCAATCATTTCTGAGTATCACTAAAAATACACAAAATGTAGACACTCATTAATCAAAACTAGAATGTTGTACAATGTACTAATGCAATACTAATTTCTGTTACAAAATACATAAATATAAAACAGGAGAGAAGAAAGAGACAGAAAACTTAGACAAGAAAAAGAAATGGTACAGAAATACTTGCCCAGCACACCCTCCCACGAGGGGCCCTCCTGAGTCCTTTATGTGTGTCAGCTCATTTAATCAGAAGCAGTATATCATTCTGTTTAAGTGCATGAACCTGGACCCACATTGCCTTCATTTTTGTTCCCACCATAACATTTAACAACTGTATACTTTAAGCAGCTCATACATTTTTTTCACTATCTCAGTCTTCTCATATGTAAAGGAGAGATGGACTCCCAATTTTTTTGAGAATGATATGAATGAAAGCAATCATCAGTGTGGAATATGAGAAAGGCTATAATTACCTCAATTGCCTGTAGACAACTATTGCCTGCCTCACCAAAACTTCGAAGGGAAACAAAGGAACCAGACCCTGCTGCACACTCACAGCATGCACAGTGCCCACAGAGCCCCCAGTCCTGCCCTGTATGAGGCATCTGTCACCAACAACCTCACGCTGGGTGCAAGACTCTGAACAACTAATTGCTCTTATGTGCAGCCTTCTTTGAACAGTGGAAGGAGATCTTGAATGTAAAAGTCACCGCCTTAATATGTCCCAGCTTAAAAGTAAAGTCAAAAAGAGAGAAAAATCCATTTATCTTTATGTCATCTCAATTTTCTTTGAAGAATTTTTGACCCAGTGAAATGAAAAGATATTTGCCATCAAAGGTCAGTTTCAGGTGTTTTGTTCTCCTCATTTTTTAGGAAAGGACTAATGCAGGAAGAACAGACACAACATTTTTGGAGGGGAAATGAATGCCTATTGTGCCACCATGTACAAAGCCAATCTAACTGCTGGGGAGGTGGGCTTGCCACGGATTAGGGCAATAAACCATCACACTTGGGGTGACTCATTTCAGCACACTTTGCTATCAGCATTGTTTTGGTTTTGTGCTTTACTTTGTCTGGCTTTGTGTTTCCTGGCTTCCCTCATGTCAGCACAAGGAAGATTGACTGCATTAAGAAGTAGACATGCAGACAGGCCATAATCTTTGTTCTCAGCACAGAATTAGCAAGTCCTTGGAGACTCTATCGAGTACTATTTTCTCTCTGAAGAAAGATGCCTGCCTTCCCCAGGGTTGTACTCTGGGAACTCCAGAACCCAAAACATGGCATCAAGCAATGACTGAAAAAGTCATGATTTCTTTGCAGACACAATGCATCAGAAAATGGCTTCTCCATAGCAGCCCAGTTTGTGATTGCTACATCTTGGAAACAACCCAAGTGTCCATCCACTGGAGACTGGATAAAAAAGCTGTGGTTCTTCTACAGAATGGAGTACTACTCTGCCATAAAAAATGATAAGTTTGAATCATTTCTACTTAAATGGACATACCTTGAGGATATCCTCATAAGTGAAATAAATAGGGCACAGATAG
>PVIR01010004.1:0-51369 GCA_004026965.1 Petromus typicus
TGATATGACAGGATTTGATTCTCATTTTTCCCATTCCCCTAGCCACCCCACAAACCCCCACCTCCTAAATACATAGGCTTTTCCTTTTTTATTACCATCACATTAGTTTCCACTCTTTCCTTATCCCTATATGCCATTTCCTTTTAAATATTTTCTATTTCACAATATCAGCTATATATACTAGAATTCATTTTCCCAAAATAATTTTATTAGGGCTTTGAAGCTAAGTCATTTCTCTAAAACTATAAAAGTAACACAAACCTATCTTTAAAACATATATTTAATTTCCTAGCTAATATAGCAGGATGTTTTCAGTGATAGTGACCCATATAAGTAAGAAAGAATGTTTACTGGTCAAGGAAATTGCAAAGATATCTATGTTTAATATAGAACTCAGTGCTGTCTCCAGTGATTGTTTTCTTCTTGGTACACTCTGCCATTGTGAGATCATATGATGGTAAAATAATCTCAATTTGTGACCACAAAACGGTTGTCAGTAGATCTAAGGGCCACCTGCTTCCTCTTCCATACCCCAGTGAAAGAGAAAAAGGTCTCTCCTAGAAATTTTCTGTTTAAAACTAAAGCATTTCTTTCCCAGAAGACTGGCAAATGTCTTTCTAAGCCTTACTTGCCCAAGCTTGGATCATGAATCTATTCCGGAATAAAACTGTGTCCCTAGAAGCGGAGCATCACTAAAGTGATGAAATTAATCTGCATCCAACTCTGCAGTCGGTATCCTGGTGCCCGCACAGCTAGGGATGGGGAGAGGCACCCTCAAAGGAAGCTGTCCCGTGCTCAGACACTAAAAGAGGGTGTCAGCTTCCATCCACCACCTCTGCTTTAATCCTCTGTGCTTTTTACAAGTCTTGTATGTTTGTTTGCTCAGCCTGCCATGACGTGATACCACAGACAGAAACAGACTAAACGGCAGAAATTTATTTTCTCACAGTTGTGGAGTCTAGAAGTTCAAGACCAACGTGTGAGTGTGGTTAGCTTCTCACGAGGAGGCTTGTCTCCTCGGTTTGCAGGTGGACGTCTCCCCCTGTGTGCACTGGCCTGTGCCTGTCCGTGTCCCAATCTCTTCTAAGAACACCAGTTACACTGCGTTAGGATCTGTGCCTTTGATCTTGTTTTATTTTAATTACTTCTTTGAAGATCTGTCCCTAAAGACATTTATATTCTGAGTTATGGGGGTCAGGGCTTCGCTTTAAGAAATTTGCTGGGACATAGTTCACCCGTGACCATCCTCCTCCTGCAAAACTTACTCCTCAGCAGCCGCTGAAAATAATTATTTTTAGTAGCTTGACATACATCTATAGTTCATAATTTTTCTAACAATATTCTTTGAAATGAACCCACCCTGATTTTGCCTCTGAAATTAAGGGAGTATCATTGTGATTCTCTCGGTAGTTAGGAAGTCTTCCATGTGTTTAACAGCTTTACCCCATTTTTAAAACAGATGTTATCAGTAATCAGGAGTATCCATGATTTTAAAGCATCTCACTAAAACATCCATGTTAATAAACTCAACATAAATTCTTGACCAGCTCTCAGGGTGAATTTGTAATAAACATAACATCAGAAAACTAGATAGTTTCATATGGGGATCAGAGCTATCTGCATCAGATAATGTTTTTGTCTGCCTGATGATTTCTTTCTAACCCTCAGTACCTATGACCATCTTTGGAAATAGGTCTTCACAGATATAATCAAATTAATATGATACTATACTTGGTAGTACCATGGTTTGGATATGGATAATGTCTCTCAAAGGTCCATGGGGTCCTGGCACAAGGTCCTTAGGTCATTGTGGGCATGCTGTTGAAGATCATGGACTCTGGTCTTTCCCTCGTCTCGTCTTTTCTCTGCTTCCTGGACCACGATCTGACTGGCTCATTCCTGCGTGCACTATCATAGTGGTTTACCACTCTCACCAGAGGCCCAAGTACAGAGAGATGCTCAGTCTTGGTTGCCCATTTTGTGGAAACATGAGACAAAAATAAACCTTCCCTTTTTATGTCTTAGTCATTCTTCATGGCCAGGGTAAAATACCCAACACCCCAAACTTTAGGAAGGGTGGATTATTTTGGCTCATGGCTAAGGTTAATAGTTGGCCAGCTCCAAAGAAGGAAGGCATGGTGGAAGGATCTGGTGGAAGGCAACTCCTTTTTCTTAGATTTCCTTTGAAGATCCTGGGTCAGTCAATTGTCCTCTAGAAGACCCCATATTCCTCATTCGGCTAATAGCACTCATGAAGTGTTCTTCTGTGTTCTTCCCTCCTGTAGAACCCTCCACCACCATCAAAATGAAAAAGGTGGTAGCTGGCAAAGGTTCTACTAGACTATTTCAGTGAAAGTTGCTTGGAATAACTTTTTAAATGTCCCTGGAAAGGTTATGACCATTTAAAGAATCTAAACCATTCTTAAGGACCCAATGAAATGTCAGGGTAAATGATTGTTCAAACCTTGCCCAGTCAAAGACAATAAAAATAAAGCCCAGTTATTATATCTGGGTGGATTTATTGAGAGGTCAGTGGGAGAGGAAGTATGAAAGTGATATGAATTCTCTAAGACACTGGCCAAAGTGCAATGGGAAAGATATTCTATTCCATGTTTACTTAGTGAATTTTCCAGCTCTCTGGCCCTTGGCTGAATCCATTGGACAAAGAAGAATTATTATAATATGGTCAGCTATCAGTTCAATACCACCTGTGAGGCAAAGTCTATTTCTTGTACTTTGTGGAGGGGAAAAGCTTTTCTTCTATCCTCTTAAGTTCAGTCATTAGGGGACTGAAAATATAATTGATAAAAGGCTGATGGGCAAGATTTTTATTCACATATATATGCAGAAGTTCACTGGAAAAGGTGACCTAAGGAGATGGTAAAAAAAATTGTGGTGTCAATGCCCTTATAATGGGGGAAGTAGAAAGGGAAAAGGCCCATTACAGCCAAGCAAGTGATGTGTAGAAAAGATAAATGGATTCCCAGCGGCATTGATAGGAGATGAAATTGTTCTGTGACAATGTCTGTTAAGGTGATTTCTCTCCTGGTGCCAGTTTCCCCACCAGTGACTGCAGCCCATCTTTCTTGGCTGCAAAGCTTCTAGACAAGGGATCTAGGACTGTTGAGCTCTTCAGGGAGCCCCTGCTCTAAGGTTCGGAAGAGCCCCTGCTCTAAGGGAAGTTCAGAAAAACACAGGTTCTTCCTAATGGTGGTGGTATCTTCTTAATCTCATCATTCATCACACAGAAAGCTTCCCTAGAAATTTTACAGGTAAAGTTCAAGTTACTCACTTGCTCCGTATGTTCTGGAACCCACCTCCATGTCTTGGGGAAAGACAGGCCAGTGGCCAGTTGTGTCTTCTTTCGGCTGGCAATGGTGTAGGTAAGAGTAGTGTGCACTTTGACTTTTGGTCCTTGTCTGGTACAAGCAGTGAGCATTTAATGGGAGCATTTCTATGGAAACAAAAGCAAGACTAGTGGTTGGAGAAGATTATGAATCCATTTTCTTTCTTTAAATCTAGAATGCAGCCAGTTGAGATTTCTAGCCATTGGGCTCAAAGTGTTTTAGATGAAGGAATGAGGAGGGCCATAGTAGTGTCGTAGTCATGGCTGTGTCCTGAAGCAAAGCATTGGACCTAGATGCCCTGGCAAAATTTCTGAGTGGCCTTTTCAAGTTGTATCTAATGATCCAGCTCCAGGTTCCAGAGTTTTAAGAAAATGGCAGTTTTAATTCTCAATGAGTGGAGAAATACTGGAAACAGTAGTTACTGACAAACTGCATTAAGATAACAAGATCCACCTTACAATGAGGCAAAAATAGTTCAAATGGTGAATAGGACTAGAATCTGATCCCTGCAAGGCAGGATGTAATTCTCCACTGAATGTAAAATTCCTCAGTGCTCCCATTTTGATCAAAAACAATCAAGGCAAGGAGCCAGGGAGTTAGCTCAGTGGTTCCGGCGCCTGTCTTGCAAGCACAAGCACCTGGGTTCGATCCCCGGTAACCACATACCATATTGTGCGTGGAGACTCACGCCCAGCAGCAACCAGTACCACATACCACAGTGCCCGGCGTGGTGGCTCATGCCTGTAATCCCAGCACTTGGGAGGCAGAGGCAGGAGGATTGCTGTGATGTGAGTTTGAGACTGAGCTCAGGGCCAGCCTGAACCACAAAGCGAGACCTTGTCTCAAAAAACCTAAAAAAAAAAACCTAAAAAAAGACCCTGGATAAAGAGCTGAGGAAAGTTTATTATAATGTAAAGGGTAAAGAAATGTGATTGTCTCTATGACATGTAGCATTTAAAGACAATAGCTAAAACTGTGACAGAAATGTTACTCCAGGGCATAAGCCAGTATAATAAAGATGCTGACAAATTTCTTGGAAATTTATGTAATTTCTGAAATATTTATATTAATAACATATACTCAGACAAATACAACATAGGGTGGGTTAAGTATCTTTTCATATTTCACAACACCTCTTAAGCAATTTATAATATCAAATACATCTAATTAGATTAACATCTCTCTTTTTGGCTAGGTAAGAAAACAAACCCTTTGACCTTTTCCAGGAGCCCTCTTGATCTCAAAGTCAGTTTGAAGTTAAGAAGATTTCACTTAGAATTTGATGTGAGGAAATGGTCAGAGATACTTGATTAAGTAGGACCATAGGTCACTTTTTCTTAAGAGATTTGATTTTCAAATAATCAAAAGCACAGAACTTATTCTGATAAGACAAAAGATCTTTGTTTCCCTGGTAGATCACTCAAAAGATAAAGGAAAACCTTTTACAATCTCCTATTAAAAGCAATCCCAAAAATTCAAGAAACTTTATCCTTTTAAGGGAGAGAACACCAAGCTCTAGCTTTGCATTGAAATGTTATTAATATTAAAATTCATTTTAAAGCCTGATAATAAATCTATTCAATCTGAACCACCCTGGCACATGAACTAAATTGTGAGCTAAACTGACAAGAGATTAGCAAGAGAAAAGACAGATTTTATTCATGTATATATGTGGGAGTTAACAAAAAGTATGACTCAAGAAGGTGGTTAGCATTTGGGGCTTTTGTTAGTCACAGCTCTCCAAAGAAACAGAGCCAACAGGATATAGAGAAATGTAGATTGAGAAATAGATATGAAGAGAGATACAGAGACCAAGATAGATACATGTAAGATAGATTTATGTTGAGGAATTGGTTCTAACATGAAAGCTGAACAGTTTCACAATTTTGATGCTCTTAATCCAAAAAGCCAATGGTGTAAGTCATTCTGAGTCTTATGACCAGAACATCAGGTGTGTTAGCCCATTTGTGCTGCTGTAACAAAATATCCAAAACAACAGAAATCTACAGCGCTAGAAGCTGGGAAGTACAAGGTCAAGGTACCTGCAGGCTCAGTGTCTGTTGAAGATCTATTTTTGTTTCTCACATGGTACTATAAATATTTTGTTCTCACATAGTGAAATGGATGGAAGGCAAAGGGGCCTAACTAGTTCCCTCCAGCCCATCTATGAAGTCTTTAATCCATCCAGGATGGAGTGTTGCTGGCTGTCACGTTTGTTTCTGTAGAAGTGGAAGTTAAAACTAAGACTGTAGTATAAATTCACAGGCCAACCTTTTACCTAGAAAGTAAGAGAAGATGAAGAAAGGATACTAGTTGAGTAGCTGAAGGGGGCCTGGCTCATTCACCAAAGAATGGAGGAGACCAGTTTAATAGGGTACAGTGTATGGTGTGCTAGGGCCCCATTAAGTCAGGTCTGGAGGACTCCTTGTAGTTTTGTTCCCATCAAATAGTAATCTTGGCAGTGATTTTAGTCATGTGACACTTTTTTCCTGGGGCCCAGGTGACAACTAGTTCAAAGCAGTGAATTGAGATTTTTAGGTATTATTTCTAAGAGGAAGGGTTTGGAATCGGGCATTGCAGAGGCTGGGAATTGGAGTCCCATTGAGTCCCGAGAACTGCTCTAGTTACTTTTATCTTGATGTCCCCATCTTGAAAGGGATGAGATAGGCTAGGTAAATGGAAGGCTAAAAAACTTGTTTGATCAATTTTTTCCTAAATGTATAATATATCTACATGCAAAATTTTAAACTAAAAAGGTTACAAAAGTGAAGGTAAATCTTTGTCCTACTTTTGGTTACTCATTGGTCATTTATAGGGCCAAATAAAGAGTCACGAGTCTTAAAAAAGCCTTTAAATACCTGACCTCAGAAGAAAACACAAATTATGCTTTTAATGAGTAACAGGTTAAGGAGCCAGGAGTTTGTCTTTGTCTCTACGGTGGTCTCTGACAGATTGCCCTTAGGGTCAAATCAATTCCTAAGGACTCCTCTTACTGCTGTTTCACTGGGGACAAATTTTCAGCATAAATTTTGGAGCAGACACAAAATTTGAACCACTGAACCAAGGTAGCTGATGGTAGGAATTCCGATCAGCCCCAGTAGACAACAAGGAGCAAATCACCCAACTTAATCCTTTCATTGTATTCAAATTCTCCGTGGCTTGGCTGAAGCCTTCCCACATCAGGGAGGGATCTGCTGTCCTGAGTTTGCCTTTCAGAGGCCTGTCACATCTGAAACATGCTCACAGATACAACAGCTGTAATGTGCAGCGTGTTATCTTTGCATCCAGTGGCTCAGTCGAGTTAGTATATGTAATTACCTTACCAGCTGGACTCGTAACATATCTTAATTAGGGATGGAGGGCAAAACACCCCCAGGAGAGCAGATAGGAGGGATACTACTTTGGTGACAATATATATTTAGGTGATTTCTTAACCTGGTACCAACTCTGAGGATAAGAGTCTATTTTCCATGAAGGCTTAGTCCCTCCTGGGAGGAAATTTATGATACTTGAATTCTCTTAGGAAGTCTTCCTTTTAGGCAGATAAATAGAATTTAGATAAAGGATTCTTTCTAGTGATATATCCTCACAGTTGATCCACTCCTTCACGGAGACTGCAACACTGATTGTGCCCCAAAGCATGCAGTGAAGAGTTAACCCTGTAATTAGCTTGTTTATAGAATTGAGTCCAGCATGAGCCTGCATGGTGAGGTCAGAGTAACTCACACTCAAATTCCATTCCCACATCTAAAACCTTCTAACTAGAAGGGAAATGTTCTAATTACAACCATATATTTTGCCTATTCTGTTTTTAATTTGAATATGCTTTGTCTTGTCCTTCATGAGCCTTGCTTACATTAATTTCCATAGAAATCACAAGACTGCCTAGCCTCTCACTTACTCCTGGCCTTCCACATAGCTTACCTTTACCTTAATTGATTGCTGGTACACATCAGTGACTTGAACTGGTTAGCAACTTTGTCAGTGGCACTGGTGTTGATCCTCCTGGCATCTCACATTCTGTCTCTCTTAGTTCTGTCTTTTAGTTTTGTTCCCTCGGGCCTGAGTTGTACACTGGCCAGGAGACTGCAGCTTAACTGCAGGGGTCTCCAGTACTCACTCTTCTGAGTCAGTCGAGTGTGGATTACTTTCTCATCTTATAGGTGAGGAAACAGGCTAGGTGGGACTGAGGCATTTTGCAAGGTCACCGAGGTAGGAATCAGGGGGCGTGGTTTCTGTTCTAGCGCTACATGGTGGCAACTTTGCTATCCCATGAGGCTGTGCTCTGCAAATGGGTATATGCCGGCCTGGTATGTGTGGACAGGGATCCAACCCATCTAGCTTCCTGGGCTGTCTGGTTGTAATCAAGGTGAGCTTTATAGAGAATATCTTCCTATTTCCCATCTTATTTTTATCATTCAATAGAAATTAGCTCTTGAGGTGAAAGAAAATCCAAAATAAGAGCTTATTGCAACTTAGAAATTTTTCTTTTTCTTTTCTCACAGGAAAATGTAGGTAGCTTGCCATGGAATCTTGAAATGTTTGAAATTCAAAGACCAAGTATTAACATAGATGTACAGTCACCAGCAGTCTTTTTCACTGTCCTTGGGAAAGTAAATCTCTAACTCATTTTGAAATACTATTTTTCATATTGTTAAACATGCACCTACTGTTGGACTCAGCCGTTTCACTTGCACATGTTTAGCCAGAGAAACAAGGGGTGAGTCTATACTGTGCAGACATTGTCATCGCAGCTTTATTCATGGTACCGCAACACAGCAAACAACCCACATCTCTCCTAACAGATGAATGGATTATAAACTAACTGTAGTATAGTCATACAATCATGTACAATTCCATAAAAGAGCACGTACTGAAAGATTGTATTTACATAAACTTCTAGAAAGTGAAAATTACTCCATAGTGACAGAAAGCAATATCAGGGGCAGTTTGGTGCTAGGTGAAGACTGAATTGCAAAAGAATATGGGAAACTTTGCAATGTGCTGGACCTTAGTCAGGTTGGTAATTATATGATGTATACTGCAGTCAACACACTCATGAGTACATTTAAAGTGGCTACAGATTTTGATACATAATAAGTATACAAAAGTTATATCTATTATAACAAAAAGATGAAGGAAGAAGCAAGGCTGGTAAACATTTTACAGTATTAGGAACCCAGAATGTTTCATTCTTGTTATTATTCCATGCAAAAGCTTCTTCCTTATGATCCAAGATGGTAGCACCTGGTGTCTGGTCCTGTGAATGAAGAAAGGACACAGAAGACAATGAAGAGTACTTCCAAGTCCTCTCTTAAACGAAGGCTATGGAAGCCTGGCCCATTAGTCAATTTTTCTTTCATACCATTCGCCGTAAGTGAATCACAGAGACACACCTGTTTGCAAAGGAGCCTGGAAAATGTAGTCTTTGTCCACATGGTCCTGGGAGATGAAGGGAATTTCAAGACTGGAGAAGAAGGGCCAATTAGAGATTTAGATTTTTAGTAAGTCACTGATGTCTTGCTTTCCATGTGCATTTGATCATATTCTACTCTCTCCTCAAAGCTGTTCCATGGCTTCCCATTGCTCTGTCCAATAAACTTCTTGCCATGGAGTTCCAAGCCCATCTATCTGGCGTTTGATCACTTTGTTCCTTACTTCCAGCTATCTGGAACTTCAGTCCCTAATACATCCCTTAGGTCCTATGACATACATGCAGGGATTTATGGACACTGTTTCTCCTGCTTGGAGCTCTTTCTCTTCCCTCTTTGCCTTATATTCTATCTTCAGGTGCTCAGGTTGGTCTGGAGCTTCAGCTGAGGTCAGATTCCAACTCTTCACCACTTGCAACTTTAAATGGATGGGACAATTTGATTATTATCTTTGTCACATACCAGACTCTCAGCATTCTTGGGTCTACCTTTGTATTCCAGTGTCTGAGCACTGAGAGGCAATCAGGAGCCAAATAAGCCATGTTGAGCGAGTGAGTGACCAAAGGAATGGATGAAGACCTCCACAGCAGACGTGCCATTCTCTGCAAACAGCGAGGTACAAGTTCCTGGCACAGAGAAGGCCACCTGTGCTGACTCTCCTCGGACCTTCCGCAATACACATTTTTCAGATCATGAGCCCCTTTTTTAATACCTCTATTAGCCTAACTCCCTTCCCAGCTAGCTGCTGCTTTTTCTTTTCTCCCTACTTTTTCCCCACAAAAACTTTTCTCTGAGTAAACAGTTTCGTGGGCCATGTATAACATGCATCTTATTGTTAATTGAACTGAGGTTGCTAAGGAGTAGTTCTGTAAAGTCTCAGCCCTGCCTGTGAAATGGTTGACTCACCAGTGATCTTTAATAGGTACAACATTCGAAAAGTCTCAAAGTATTTTATTTAATCATTTGACCTCCACCCCGCAGGTTCATTGAATCACTGTCTGTGCATTGAGAGATCATCCTACGATGTTAATACTTGAAAAAGTATGTGAAATGAATAAGATTTATGAAAATAGGAGGAGCTACACAGCTGATGAACTCCTGTTCCTTTATGTGAGTAATTAGAGTAGGAAGAGAACTGGTATGCAGCAGGCCCAGGGGAGATGTTTTCACAGTGTACCTTTCCCTGGAGAGTCCTGGCTGTGTTGATCTACAAATCATTCTCAAGTGTAGTTACAATATGCATTTACATTCTACAACATGCAGAGTGCAGGCACAATATGATCTGGTTAAGCGGGAGCTTGGAGAGTATAATTACAGGATATTGATAGCTTCAAAAAAACTAGGTCCTCTACAATGCAACTCATGGTTAGCCAACTGTATAATAAGCAAACGAGAAAACCACTTCTCTTTATAAATATTTTCCTACTCAACGTTACTTTGATTTATGAAGCTTTGCCTCAGTGATTCCTATTAAGAAATTTTCCTACAGTTTTGAAATGAAAATATTCTGACTTCACTTGGGTAAACCTCAAAACAGAGTCAAAGAAACAAATGGAAGACTTGTGATGTAAACCGAAGAGGCAGGCAAAGCCCCAGAGGGAAGAAATGTGGTCTTGAGGTTCATGGAGAGAACACAGCCCCAGGCTCCCCCTTTCCAGAGAGCTGAGCGAGTTGCCTCTGGCCCAGCACCTCCTGAAAGTGGCTCAGAGAGCAGCTTTCACCGTTTAGCCCTATCTGTCTGCCAACCATGGACTGTCGACCTAGATAAATTTTACTTTTCAAATTTTAATTTATGTAAATGGAAAAAAACCATATAAAGTTAGGGAAAAAATACACAATGCCAGGTCCAGCAGGTCAGGGATTATTCTGTTTTGTTCTTTGCTGCATGCCCAACCTATACACCTGCTCAGGACCTGAGATCATGCCACATCGGGTTTCAAAAAGTGTTGAATGCACAAATGTCAGTCTTATCCATTGACAAGCATATATTTTTCTAAGATGTGTTGCAAGTATATAGCTATTACAATTAAAAATGCACATCTGTGCCCCTACCTGCTACCCACATGCAGTACTAAACTGCACAACAACGGTCACTGTAGAAATGATCTCAGTGCTTCGTGAACTTACTGCCTTTTTCTTTCACCACCAGTAGGTCAGCACCTCTGTTCCTTGCCAGTCTTGTTCAGCTACATGCACCCAACATTTTGCACACTATGGGGCAGACCTCAAATATATCACAGTCTTCTGGAAAGGAAAGAGCAGTGTACCTCACTCAGTCTTTATGGCATCCTTAGCGTGGACATTGTTATCTCCATTGTTGTACAGATGAAGAAGAAACTAAGGCATAGAAACTTGCCCAAGGTCCTAGAGCTTATACCTCATGGTTTCAGGATTGAATATAGGCAGTCTAACTCAGGTATCTTCCTTTTTAAATATCTTACTCAACTACACGGTACTTGCTGCTCCAGCCTGGGCCACCAAACATGGCAATGTTGGATAGAACAATACCTCCTACTCTCCTATAAGTAAGTCCAGAGGAAGAATTTCCAAGGCTGAGGTAATACTGGGAGAGCTTGGTTCCATCTTCCTTCATCAATCTTAACATTTTCCCTCACAATCCAAAATGGCTGCTAAAGTCCCAGCTATTGTGTCCACTCAAGACCTGTACTTTCAAGTTTCCTTTAGCAGATGGCTACATCCAACTACCAGTGAGGATGAGAAATGTAATCCAATACTAGATTGCAAAAAAAAAGGCTATGGTCAAGACAACAAGATACCTCTCCTTCTTCTGCTTGAACAACATCTAACATATTTGCTCAGGATGGATTATTCAGCCCTCCTGGAATGTCTCCTGGAATGCTTTGTATCTGTGACCCTTTTGTGTCCACTGTACTTTCCCTTGACCCCTGGAATCTGAAGTGACTTCCTCTGACTCCCGGCTTTTCCAGTAATGGACAGGGATGTGATTGATTCAAATCTCCGCATGCTTCTTCCTTAGATTGCTCTTCCTTGATGATTTCAATAGCTTAAGTATTTCACTGTTAACTTTTTACACAATGAAGTACAGTCTCCTCCCCATTCTAGACTCCCCGAGGCCTGAGCCCCTCAATCTGTGGACATTTATTGACCCCTCACTCGCACTTGGCACCGAGCACGGTGATGGGGATTTTATAGTAAACAAGATGCCAGACTTCTCCTCTGAATTCTAATATCTCCAGCCTGGCAGGGTGGTACACACCTGTAATCCCAGTGACAAATATGGCTGAGGCAGGAGGGTCAGAGTTTGAGTTCAGCTTGGACATCTTAGCAAGATTCTTCCTCAAAATAAAAAAAGTAGCTCCTTGTGTTCAATAGACACCCCCACACACAAACTAATATTTATCCTGGTATCCTGTTTTAAAACTTGTGTGAGTCATTAAGTACTTCTTACATTTCTGTTGCTCTGTTGAATAATAAAAGTTGATATTTACTTTAATAGTTATTATTTATATTCATAATATTTATCTTGTAATGACTAGGTTCTGGGTACTGTGTTTGTCTGTCATATGTATCATTTTCTTTCTTTGACATCTATCAGGCAGGCATCAGTAATTTTTTCAGCTATTCACATGGCACAGAAAGGTGAAGTAACTTGTCCAAAGTCAGGAAGCTGGTAAGGCGTGTTGCTCGGTTAAGTTCAGGCAGCTTGACTCCTAAGCCCCGGCTATCGGTCACTGAGTGAGGGAGAAGACTAGAGAGCCGGGTGGTCTCCTGACTCGGGATTTACTGGCATCTCTCACAACAGTCATCCACAACGCCACAATGTTCACTGTGCCTGCCAGCCGGGGCCAGCAGGAAGCTTTCCTGGCTGGGGACATCTTTGACCTCGAGATGCTGCCAGCCCACCATTCCTCATCTAGATCTCAGATGCCAACTCCTTTTCCCCTTTATCAGTCCTACTTTGGACATGATAGCAAACCGACCCGGACCCCTCTGTGTCTCTGGGGAGCTAGCTGCCTGGCTCTGATCTGCCCAGGGCAAGGACAGGAGGAGGTAAACACGTGGTCTGGGTGCTGTGGGTTCGGGCGACCAAACTCAGCTGCAGCCCGTGTGGTCTGGGTGGGCACAGCCCCTTCCTCAGTAAGCCCCAGGCACCTGGAGCCATGATCACTGTGCTGCCAGCCGGCGACAAATAATAGCAACAAAAACAAATGCACCTGTGCTTAACACTCTGTGTCAGGCGTTGCTCAGGGCTGTTACCTTTCATCACCACTCTGCAAGAGGTGCTGCGACTCTGTTCACTACACGGGAAGGAAACTGAGGCCCACATTAGTGGTAAAAGGGTCGGAACTCACACCCAAACTCCGGCCTCAGTCTTTGCTTTGAAGCTCAACGCTCTTTCTTTCCCACGTAGCACTGCAATTTGTGTGGCGCACAGTTGATTTCTTTCTCAAGGAACAAGGAAAAGACTTTTCCTGCCGTTCTGCACGAAGCTGAACTTGTTGGGACAGCAGGCTGGAGGAAGGACCCGGTGAACACAGCCTGGGGGAGAGCATTTCCCCGGTGGCTCCTGGAACAGAGAAGTATTAGCTCTATTAAGCCTTCATCCATCTCTCCTTGAAACGTTAGCCGGTGATTGGGACCGGGAGGCCGCTGGGAACCGCGGGGCTGGGCGGGGGTCTTGACCTCCACACCAGCCTGCGGGAGCTCCCCGGGGCTGCGGAACTCACAGCGCAAGGACGGCGCCTGCTACACAGACGACTGGATCGGGTTTGCACTGCGGCCTCGGGGAAACCCAGCCCTCTTCGAAGTGCGAGCCCGAGTCAAGGGTGGAAGCCTTTCAGGGTCACGCGGAGGAGAGCTGGTGCAAGGGTGCAAGCGGGCGAGTGATTACTCACCGCGCGCCTCCCTGTGCAGGAGCTGTGGCTGTGCAGGTGGACACACCTATGGTGTCCTCAGAGTGACCACGAAATCCCGAGGGAGGGCCTGAGAGTGAAGGCCATGGGATTACGCAGGGTTCTCGGGGGCCACGGTGAGCCGAGCCGGTAAGGCCACCCGCACGAGCACCTGGCTGAGACCCTGTGGGCAACAGGCCCTTTGAATCTGGTTCTTGGTGCGCACGCGACAACCTTACGCAGCTCTTGCCTCTCAGATATGTCACCGAAGATTGTATCTGATAACGTTGCGGTTACGATTTGCAGAGAACCCGAGGAAAGAGCTGGCGGCCAAGTAGCTGGGCTGGCACGAGCTAATGACGGTGGAAATAATCAGCGGGGCGTATCCCAGCTAGAGCGGGGCGAAGAACCGGGAGAGAAAGGACTCCTGTAAGAGTTCAGAAACGTTGGATGTGATGGGAGGAGACAGCTGGGGGGAAACTGCTGTGGTCTACACTGAGCATCTGTGCCTACCTGCCTGTCTCCGTGTAATGACTTCAATGAAATATAAAAATGACAGGTAATTAAAAAAACTTCTTCCAGGAGAATGCGCACTGTCGTTAGTCCTCCGCGCTTTACTCATACTTACCTTGCCTTCTGAAACAGCTCTGGACGTTCAGTGTCTGCATGAGACACAATCAAATATTCAGGGAACCTTGCTGCCAAGTGCCATCCAGGGGGAAAGACAGGCTCGTGAAAATAGGGCAGTGTGTCATCATCTCTCACTTACCAGATATGCCACATGGTCAAAATGAGCATGAAAGTGAAATATTTTTAGTCAGTTTGAGTCACCGAGGCAGCCATGACAGCCCATCTAAAAGACACTCCCACAGCTCTTCAGAAAGTAGCAAGCACGTTTGAGGTAAATGTGTTTCCCAGCCAAGGAGTATTCACCGAGGGCGATTGATGGCAGCGTTTCCTTGACTATTAAGAGTTTTTACATTTTAAACATTCATTGTCTCACATTCATTGCCCCTGGAAGGCTGGATGGCAACAGGTATTGGAGGGGGAGGTGCAGAAGACTGGGGTGGGCAGGTGAGGACAACTCCTTCCTAGTGCATTTCTCACCTATCTCTGGTCCAGAGAAAGTCCCCAGAAAGGGCCGCATCTGTTGTTGCTATAGGTACCATGCTCTTATTATGTAGGACTGTGCAATCTGTCAGCACTAACCTGGAAATACAAAGATGGAAATGAGAGGGAAATTAAGAAAGAATCATTTTCCCAGGAGAATGAAGAAGATTTTGATAGCATAGGTCCCTGGAGAAACCCAGTATCCAGCAGAGAGAAATGGTGTTAGGAGACAGACATGGTGGTGCACACCTACAATCCCGGCACTCAGAGAAGCTGAGACAGGAGGATCACAAAGTTAAGCACTGGACAATTTAGACACTTGATGAAAACCTATATGTCTTAAAATAAGAAAAAGGGCTGGAGATGTAGGGCTCCAAGCCCAGTACCACACATACCCACACACAGAGTAAAGATAGGAAGTCAGGCAAGGAACAGATCTAACTTCTAGAAGGCCGAAGCTAGCCTGGAGCAACCCTGAAAGAGCACCAGGCCCGTCTCAGGGAGACGGAGCCAGGCTTCCTCCCAATCAGCTTGCTGCAGCTTGAGAGGATCCTCCATTACTCCTGTCATCTGACCTGAATACTTTCTGCTTTAATTTCTCTGATAAAACCTCTCTGCCTAGAGAGTTCTTAAGATATTGAAGCAGCCTCTCTGTGAGATCTCTGAAACTGCACAGGAGTGGAAGGGAGATGCTCTTTCTGAGCCCTGAAGCCAACAGGCAGGACTACACTTTGCTCTGACTAGAGATCTTCTGTTCCCCGATTTCCCCATTAAACATGGAAACACAACAGAGAGAAGAGGGCCACGTCAATCCATAAATCACAAAACAAAGCTCTTCCTCAGGTCAGGTGATTCTAGGGCTGTTTTCCCCCATAGAGTCTTTTAAAACCTGCAGGATTTGTAGATACCAGCCATGCCCCAGAAGCCGTGTTCTGGACACTGTGGAGGGCAGCTTCAGAGTGGAATTTGCAAAGTGCTTTAATGGGTTGAAAGAAAGAAGGATTTCATGCTGTAATAGACATCCTACTTTTATAAAAGAGATTCTTAAAGCAGCTGGCTGCTCCTGACTAGGACTTGGGACTTGAAGGGCTGTTGACTTCAAAGGAAAGCAGGAAAGGACTCCAAAATGATCCTATGGGACCAAGCTGTAATAGGGATGCATGACTTGGCTCAGAATTGTTGTGAACTTTAAGTTAGGAAGAAAGAAGGATGATTAGTTCAACATTTGTCAGGGAGTCCAGGGAGGATTTAACACCCCCCGATGTGTTGGGTGCTTACCTGTGACGGTGCTACGTGTGTAATAATTCTGATAAGAGTCTACAAGACCAGGGGACAAGTGGCACCCATGGGCCACCCTCCCAATCAGCACCTCTTAGAAAAGGCCCCTCTGGAGAGGCCCCGGGTACCTCGCGTGCTTCAGATACCTTGACCTTTGAAACACAGCAAATATTTGGTTAGCAAACCAGATATCAGAAGTGGGTTTTCACTGATGGAATTAGAAGCATGTTGGCAGCACAATGAAGGGCTCTCTACTGCCGTCTGCAAGTGGAATTTGAGATTTGTAAGCTGGGTGACATGTCTTATGCTTACTCCCTCTACTCGGGGTGAAGTGTGCACAAGAAGCTTTGACCCTAATGGGGTCACCTGGGTGCTCAGAGAACATTTTGGCTGTCACGGAGTTTCCCCAACCACACCTCTGAACTATTTGGAACCTCCTCGGGGATCTTCCATGCTGGGTAGAGATTGGTCTAAGCAGCTAAAAAAGTAGCAAGCAAGTACTTCACCCAGTGTGAAGTGTTGTTGCAGAAACCATATTATTCCTGCTCTCCAATAAAAATTAGGCCAGTGTTGATGGTGGGGAGCATTTGATGGTAGGAGACCAGCTCACCCACTGAACTTTTTTTTTTTAAGGTTTTTTGAGACAGGGTCTCGCTCTGTAGTTCAGGCTGGCCCTGAGCTCAGCCTCCAACTCACATCACAGCAATCCTCCTGCCTCTGCCTCCCGAGTGCTGGGATTACAGGTGTGAGCCACCACGCCTGGCACTATGGTATGTGGTACTGGTTGCTTCTGGGTGTGGGTCTCCATGCCCAGTATTGTTATGTGGTTACCAGGGATCGAACCCCGGTCCTTGCGCTTGCAAGACAGGCGCCGGAACCACTGAGCTAACTCCCCGGCCCTCACCCACTGAACTTTATAGTGGTGCCGTCACTTCTGAAGGAGAACTCGAGAGCAGTCCGTGTGCTGACCGTACTCTCCACAATATGACACTATGGTCTAGGGACAGCTACTAGGATGTCCACTGACTGTTGGGGAACAGGGCTGGAGGGCTACAGTCAGTTTGCAAGGACACAGGGGGTATAAATGTAAGCCAATCAATTCTCAACACTTGTTCTTTTACCACATAGAATCTCTCATTCCGAGTTATTACATACACAGCTCCGTGTTTTACTACTTTTTTTGATTTAAAAAATATCATACGCTCACAGGAAAATCAAAAACTGTATGACTGTGTAAAGGAGCCTAATGCTTCTATTCAGAGAAAATATTAAGTATGAGGGTAGCACTTCCAGATTTTTATACATACTTAGTCGAGATTTTATAGTGTAGGGTGTGGTGTCTTGCTTACTTAATGGGCTATTTCTTCATGCCTTTAAAAGTATTTTCATTATCATCATTTTAAGGGGACTATAATATTCCATCCTATGGACTTATCCTAGCACCTGTTTCAGGTCCTTTGACTTTATTCTGATATTCTCTTTTCCCTTCAGTAACAAGATGTTCATCTGTAATAAACTCATCCACATTCCTCATCATTTCTGTAGCGAAGATTTCTGGAAAGGAAATGAATAGATCAAAGAACAAAAACCGTTTGATAGGCATTAGGAGGCATTGAAATACACCACAGTGCATTTTCCCCTTGTAAATGACAAAAATTAGAGTCACTTTCCAAGACTAAGTTGAAAAGAATACATAAATTAAAACAATGAGCATTTTAATCAAGAATAGATCGACTAGCAGTTAAGGTTTATTTTGTGGTACTTCTCTGACCAGTAGGGGGCAGCACAAATACCAGCCGACATCCTCTTTGGCTGTTGAATTTGGTATTTTTGCCACGCTTGCTTAGTTCAAATTTAGCATCAGCACCCATCGAATTTACGGGCAGCAGCCAGAAAGGAAAAGTGAGGCTGCGAAGATTTACAGCTTTCAGGAATGCACCGGAAGACTGTCGCAGATGGCAAAGGGCTCGAGATAAAAGGGTCTTTCCAGTGTGGGCCTGCACGGGAGGCCAGGAAAGCGGGTCAGGGCGAGAGTGGACGGGACAGGAAGAAGGTGTCGCCAGGGGGATCTGTGGTAGAGAGCTGAGCCCACTGCGAGGTGGCCTGCGGGCTCGGAAATGATTTTATCTTCCCAAACAGCACGACAGGAGGAAGAAGGGGGCATGTGACTGCCAGTCCGAGGAAGACCTTTGGAGCAGCAGGCACAGGGTCAATGGTGTAAGGAAGGGAAGTGGCAGGCCAGCCTCGGTAGGAAACGCGATTTCCACACACCTGGGCCTGGCTTGCTAACTTAGCCACTGCCCGTGGACAGCGCTGGCAGGACAACTACGCTCTCCTACCGAATTCCTGAGGAAAAGACTCTTTCCCCCTCCAGGGAAGATGCTTTACAGTTTTCAGGAGTCTGTGAACCTCAGGAGGATCATAGCACAAGTGATTTGAGTAAAAATCTCCTAGAATCGAGGCGTCTTGTCTTCTCCCCTGAGCCTGGATCCTTCTGCCCTGTCCAAAGACATTTCTTGTCCTATGAGTGACAGGATAAGATCCGGTGGATTTGATGAAGGGTGTCCCAGAATGGTACAACGGGTATGGGGGGCATGGGAGAGCCAGACGAGTGAGGTGACAGAGAGCGGGTTCCCAGAGAGAGCTTGTGGCAAAGCAGAGGGCTAGGAAGTGTCCCCACGCGTCCATCAGGACAGGACTTCCGCTTGGACACATACTTTCTGAAAGTTCCACTCCTCCCTGGATCTGAACACCCCTAGGCCAGCTACAGTGGCTACCAGGAGTGGCTCATGGCAATTAAAGTTGCATTTCTCCTGAAAATCCCATTGGATCCTTTCTTTGCATCCAGTTTCAATGAAGGATTAAAAAAAAGAAAATCTGAGTTTATTACCGTATTGTCCATAGGGGTAGAAATCTCAAATCAATGTGAACATTCATCAACAGTGAAATCGTTCAGTAATGGTTCATTTATATCACAAAATGTGAGCCAGTTCTTGTTTAGTCTCTGCTTTGCTTCCTTGTTTGATCACTCAGGCTGGTCTTGAACTTGTGATCCTCCTGTCTCAGCCTCCCTAGTAGCTGAGATTGTAGACATGGGCCGCCGCACCTGACTAAAAGCTTCCCAAGTCTGTATTCAGGAACCTCAAGGGTGTGCTTCATGTTTTCCGTTTTTGAATGACTGCTTTCACTGTGAGTATGTGGTACAGGTACATGACTTATCTTGGTTCTTTTTCACGCTATTTTTGTTTGTTTTTCTTTTGAGACAGGATCTCACTTTGTAGTCCAGGCTGGTTCTGCCCTCAGCCTCGAACTTACAGCAATCCTCCTGCCTCTGATTCCCGAGGGCTGTGACTACAGGCGTGAGCCACCACGCCCGGCACTGTGGTATGTGGTTACTGGGGATTGAATTTAGAACCTTGTGCTTGCTAGGCAAATGCCAGAACTACTGAGCTAACCCACTGACCCTTCATGCCTTTTTCATGACATTTTTCTTAAGTGAGAAATCAAGTTCAAATGTCATGCATGGGATAGAAAAGGACAAATATTTTTTGCATTTTAGACTTTGTGTATCTAGTGGTGGTTTTATCTCCCCTTTGGTGGTACCAGAATTATACCCAGAGCTGCATACCTGCTGCTGTTATTTCTAAATTTGTTTAATTTTTTAAATATTCAAAAATTTACTTTTTAAAATTAAGTGTTTTAATGTAAACTTAAACAGTTTAATTTTCAAAAATTTAATGTTTAAATTTAAATTTAAATCTAATTTGATTTTAATTTTTGAATTTAAAGTTTATTAATTTTCAATTAGTTTGATTTCAAGATTTTACAAAAATGTGGCCCAAGATGGCCTTGAACTTTCAACCATCCTGCCTCAATCTCCTAAGTAGCTAAGTTTGAAATACATGCTGACCATGCCTGGTTGCCCCATGAGTTTTGTCATAATGATTTATCTTTGCAATTCTTGTTAAAAAAAAAAAAAAAAGAGCAGCTATAAGCAACACATTATTTACAAGAGCAGAGTAGGTCAGATGTAGTCTGCAGAGCGTAGTTTGCTGACACTCAGCGTGTATCATGGAGTATTTGAAAAGTAGCTTTGCATATCATGGATATTTTAGAAAGACAGATTCCAAATTGTTCATTCTGGTCACGTTAGAGACAAGAGGTGTGGTATGGGGACAGCGTGCTTGCTCATTTCCTCTTTAGTCGTTTCTGTTTTCTTTGATTGGAAATGCAGCACATACACTGCTTTCCTGAAACCCTGAGGTGATATAATTCAGCCTTGGGATTCCCCGCTGCATGGAAATGCCTTTGTCTGAGGAGTAGGAGGATTTTGACTCGATTTAAGGGGGTTTTGGTTGACCACAAGCTCCAGAGAAACCACCTGTGGCTAACGGCCTCACCCAGTGGAAGATAAGGGTCATGAAAATAAGATTTTATGATTAATAGGGGGCAGTCCCGCTGTTTAGGGTCCCCCTCAAGTCATATCTAGGGCTGTCTTTTGGTTTGGGGCCGCTCTCTTGTGAGGCGGTGAGGACAAATAAGATGGCTGCTGAAGGAAGAGGCTAGGACTGGGCAGGGCGCCGAGGTCTTTCCAGAGGGCGGAGCACACTTAGCCTGAAGAGGCAGGAGGCCTCTGTCATCTATTGCATCCTACATGGGCCCTTTTCTAAGATGTCCCAGAAAGAGCTGGCCCTTGCAGCACTCACCATGGATGAAAAGTTTCCAGAGTCGTTCAAGTCTAAGTCTTAGGGTGGACTGACTTGAATTTGCAAACTGGGGGAAAGTTTCTGACTTCCTCCACGCTGATGTGAGAGATGATAATCACAAACCAACATGCTAACATTAATGACGATAACAGGATTAGGCCAGAGTGTTACTAGGGGTTAGAGCCCTTGCCTAGTATACGCCAGGCTCTGGCTTGGATCCCTGGTGCTACAGAAAACTGAAAATTTTTTAAAAATCCCCATTTCACTGGGTTATTGTGGGAATCAATGAGTGTGTGCTCATTTGGCACTTTTCACTCTGCCTGGCGTGATCAGTGCTCCATGACGTGACCGACCAGTGTGCTATGGGTTTGTTTCTCCTTTCTGGGCCTGTGATGGCTCCGTGTGGCTCCTTTAGTTTATTCCGGTCCCTGTGCTGGGTTGGTCAGTCCCTTGAACATCACAACATTTTGCCTCCTGTCTTTGACAAGCCTTCTTCGCCACAGTGCTTTCTCTGGGCCTCAGTTTCCTTATCTGTATCAGAGACTCCATCTGTCTATTGTTCCTCCGCAGTGGAAGAGATCGGCCTCCCCTTTCTGTGCCTGTTCAAGTCCTCTCTCTTCTGTCCACAAAGATGTCGCCTCCCAGAACGGCTGGGCATCTGCCTTGTCTACGAGGGTGGATGACGTCAGGCAGTTCATTCTTCATGTGTACATCTTAGGGAATGCAAAAGGTTTCAGAGAAATGGGACTCTGGCTTTTCTATTTCCTCCTTCTCTTTTTCATCTTTACCTTCGTTTGGGGTGATGAGGATTGAACTCAGGGCTTCACACTGAATTTTTGGTGAATTTTGAGACAAGATCTTGCTAGTCACGAAGTTACGCAGACTGCCCTAAACTTGCCGCCCTCCTGCCTCAGCTTCCTGGACATCTGGCATTATGGATGTGGCAACTACCAGGCGCCTTTGACAAGCCTTCTTCGCCATATTGTTATAGGATTTTGTCTTATGCATTGTCATGTGAATAAAAACTAAAAATGGATACAGAATTCAAGGAAACCACTGCCTGTCACATAGAGTGCTAGACATCTTCACATAAAACTAATACTTAATAATATCACAACAGCCTTATAATATAGGTATCAGTGCCCGTGTTTTCCTGGTGGGCAAGGGGGTTCATGAAAGGAATGAAGGATGTCTAAAGCCCTCAAGTATATTAAGAGGCCAATTTCATCTATCCTTCCAATGCCGGTAGAGTAAATTCAGGGTAAAAGTGTGGTAAGATACCTTCTGCTCTCCTTTCTGACCAAGTGGAGATCTAAAAGCCTCACTTTTAAATACAACTAAAATAAAGATTAAAAGGTGGGGGGAACTCTGTGCACACCTGCGCGTGCCTCTTTCTGGCGGCTGTTTACCCAGTGGCCTGTAGTTTACCTGGGGCAGAACAGGGACCCAGGCTGGGAAGGAAGGGAAGTGGGCAGCTCTCACTAGAGCTGAGTTTCCTGCCGGAAGCATAGGGGCCCAGCAACCCCCTTCTCGACCATTGTCCCTGGGAAGGAAGCAAGGAGCCTCTGTCCTTCTGGAACTCCAAGTGTCCTCTGAGCTCCCCCATCCCTGTGCCCAGGGATGGGGGAACCTCTGCCATTTCTATGGGGGGTGAGCGGCCAGGGGAAGAGACAAGGTGGGGGCACTACTGTGTGTTCCCACAGGTTCCTTTTTGCTTCCTCGATGGCAAGGATATGCAGTTTTATTTAGATTTTAGGATAGTTCTAAGCTCCCGCATCTGCCTTTCACCATCTTCCAAACCCTGTGGCTCATGGAAGCCTGGGTTACAGTCAGCACTCTGCACCGTGAGCACCCTGGGAGAAGGGAAGGTGGTGTAAGTTCAGTTACCTCTCCTTTCTACTTCCTGGGTTTCCTCGGCTAATGCATTACATGTAGAGCCACCATATCCACGCTCAAAAGAACAGACCAGGGCTCAAGTCCTGGCTGGGCCTCTTCCCACCTGTGGGATGTTAAGCAAATCGCTTAGCCGAACTCTGTGCCCTCATTTATGCAAGCACTATAACAAGTCATACTCATTGTTATAAGGCGCTGGAGACCAGAAGATGCTGGAACCGTGCCTGGCATGTAAGAAGGACTAGGTAATCATGTATCAAATAACACCACAGCGCCGTAGGTGTCTGTGCTTTTGAGCTAGCTGACTCCTGTATCCCTGGTGGCTGTGACTGTCCTTTCCCAACCAAATTCTTTCATTCTCTGTCTTTCGTGATGCAAGCCTGGTTTTATATGCTTGTGACCTCCTAAAAAGGAAAATAATGGAAGATTTCTTGCACTTTATTATGGAAGACACATTTATCTTCCTTGGTTTCTGCTTCCGCATTCCATCTTGAACTTGAGAAGCTTTCATACCAAAGGCTTTTCATCTTTTTTTTATTTCCCAGACAAAGGATTGTCTTTTCCTCCCCCACCTTCCTACCCACACAAGACCTGCTGTTTTCCTGCAGAAATTTTTGCTTCTTACTACACAAAGATGAGACATAAATGCAGCCTTGAGAGAACTTTCAACCAGGTGGGGCAGGGGAGGCATGCACAAGCTGAGCCAAAATGAAATACAAAGGAATGTGAACCCTCCCCACCAGCTTTTGCAAGGGGAGATAGGTTGTTACACTGCCAAGTTTGAACTCCTAATGTCTATATCCAGCCACTTATCAGTTACATACACACAGACACACAGACACATACACACAGATACACAGACACACACAGACACAGACACACAGACACACAGACACACACACACACACACACACACACACACACTCTCTCTCTCTCTCTCATTTCTACCCAACTGCACATCATCTCTCTTCCCCCCTCAGTAATTATACTTTCCACCTGTGCAGGCTAAAGTCTTGTGTTCTTCTCTTTCTCCCCTAGTTGAAATCTGGTGCATCAGGAGAGCTTATTCTTCAGGATGGACTGGGAGTCCAGCTGCATCTTGCTACCTTTCTGCCGACCTGCTCTAAATGACCATGATCTTTGGTGTTGGCAGTGGCTTCCCCAGGACCATCCCTGATATTCTCAGCTCTTTAAAAATTAATTTTTTTTGAGATAGTGTCTTGCTTTTATAGTTCAGCTTGGCCCTGAACTCACTATGTAACACAGGCAAGCCTTCAACTCACAGCAGTCCTCCTGCCTCTGCCTTTCCAGTGCTGGGATTACAGGCGTGAGCCACCCTGCCCAGCACTTAAAGATTCATTGTTAACACAACAGCCCAAGGACCCCCAGCACTTCCCTGCTTGAAACACTCCAACGGCCGTATATCACAAGTAAGTCAGAAGCCTTACCATGGCCCTCAAGCATGCTGGGGTCTGATCATCTTCACTTTCCACCTTCTTCATCCTACTATTGTCTTCTCCACCAACATTCCATCTCCACTGAGCTCCTGTTCTCCTGTGATTCTGAAGGCTGTCACCACTCTGAGCCTTGTGCTTTTGGTCTTTTTCTACCTGAAATGCTCTTCCTCTGGATGTGAGGTCTTCAAATCTTCTCTACAGGTCATCTTTTCAGTGAAGGATCCTGGAGTCACTCCCCTAAAGGGCAAACTTCCTCCCAGCACTCACAACCTCCCACCCCTAACCTGCTTTGTATCTTCATTGTACCACTGAGCTCTGATATACACAGAGTTCACTCATGTAGCTCACACTCTGTCTTCTTCACCACAACACAGACTCCACACTAGGATTTTGGTCTATCTTGCCCACTGCTGTATCGCTTGTGCCTAGACTCAGTCTACTGAGTTGTAGTAGTCATTCAGAAAATATTTGTGGAAGACACGAACACATTCCAACATCAAACAAAACATGTAAAGACCGTTGGGGGGAAATCCAGAAGGGTATCTTCATCAAATGTTAATAGTGGCCAGATGGTAAGATGGTCTTCATTCTGCTTTTTTGCTTTTCTAAGTACTTGAGGATGGTCCTATATTTTCCAGTCACATACTACAACAAAAGTGTTATAAAATAGAGGAAATGATGCAGGAGGTAAGTAAATATCAGGCAGATATTTATGTCTTCAGCCTCTTTCTTCCTCTACCTCTACTCTTCTCTCCTTCTTTAATAAAAGTACTTAAGAGATATCCATGTAAGATGATCCATTTCTCTGATTTCTCCTGGGATGGGCAGAGTGAGTGTCCACATCTCACAGTGCTTTTCTTGCCTTCTAGATTCCTGTCTTTGTAGACACTGACCCTGCAAAAGCCACAAAGCTCAGTGAGACCATAGTTGAAAAAGAAATAGGTTACTTTGGGACTAAGGGACAGACACTAAGGAAGTCTTTTGGGAAGTGTTAGTTGAACTAAATTTCTAAGGGTTGCATTTCCTTTTTTCATAACTAAATTTTTAGTTGGACAATAGCAAACACATTCAGTGAAATCCACGAATCACCTGTCTCCAGAGATAACTCCTGCTGACAACTGACTTTGGGGCTGGAAGTCAGCTCCCTGGGTCCTCAGCGTGGGTCCCTTTTCTGTCCCTACAGCTGAGAGGATGATGCCAACCCTGGGCCACAGCACTTAGCTCTCAGATGACTGATGCGGCTTCTCATCTTGACCTACTTCATCCGTCAGGACACCAGTGTTTAGAAAGAAAACCCTACAGACTGACGTTCTCAGGCTCAACACCCTGTGCTTGTCATGTCAGGTGTTTCTTTACTGTCGGTCGCTATCACTTGCATTGTAGGATGTTTAGATGCCACGTTTGCTCTCCTCCTCTCTGACGAGTCTTTGCCTGTACTCCAATGCTGGCTCCCCTTTTCCTCTTACAAATTCTCATCACCCTTCCCCACATGGAGAAGAGCCAAGTTTCCATTACCAAATGTCCTAGTGGAGTGTGGAAGGGGACAAAACTGCCCCGAGCTGGAAACCAATGTCTATTATCAGTGCGCTTGCAATGAACTCCAGCATGAATGGGTTAAAGAAATCCCCAAATCCTAAAGATTTTATGGTAAATATCTAACATAATTTGTTGAAAATGAAATGACTGATATTTTTCAAATGGTCTTTAGAGAGTGGATTTGTTCCTTTGCTTAACAAATATGTCTTGCTTCTGTATCATAAGCCAGGAATTGTGGGAGACTTTAGGGGACTGGAGTGAAGGAGAGGATTCATGATTAAGATGAGTATCTTCTGGTAGTAAGTGACCTTCGGTAGGACTCTAGACTCCCATAGAGAATGGGAGAACAGAGAGAAGAAAAAGGTCAATGGAGAAGGAGTTGAAGCCTGGGAGAGAATCTTGTTGCAAAGGACAAGCTGGCTCACTATGTGTTGGGTGTGTCACCCTTTATGCTCCGTTTTTCTTCTCTGTGGACTGGAGATCACAGCAATAGTCACTTCCTGATTGCTCAGGGACTCAGCAGACAATGTATGTGAAGCTCTTTGTACAGAGTCTGGGACCTGGTTAATATTCAGCAAACCAACAGGAGCTTCTGTAGTCATCTTTCTTTCTAGATGTGTTACAGGTAGGAGGAGCACAGCTGTGCTGTCAGCACAAGCACATCAGTGTCACGAAAGGCTGGAGCAACCTGTGGCGAACTTGTTTGTCCCTTGCTCGCTGCATGCTGGCTGGGTCTGTGGTTACATTTGAGGTATCATAAATACTACTGATCTGGCTATTTCCTGTATGCATAGTGAGAGGAGTGTGCTACTTAGAAGAAAGGTCCTCTCATAATGAAAGAAAGGGTCATTTTTGAACACCAAGAGCCAGAAGATGCAGAATGTTGCACATGCCTTTGAGGTGACGCGTTGGCTGGTGGTTTAACACATATCAAATATTTAGATATGAACTGCCAAGCGTGGGCATTGCAAAGATGTCTTCCATTCTGGTTATTGTCATGCAGAACTAAAAGGGAACCATATGGTATGTGAAAAATGTACAGCTTATGCACAAAGAAGTTAGAAGCCTATTGCATGGACTGTCTCTGAGCCAGGTAGCAGGATGTTCCCATTCTACAGATAGAGAATCTGTTGTCCAACTTGTTTATGGAACTGAACTAATAGTCAAGGTGGAAGAAAGGTATGAACCAAACTCTCTGAGTCCAGAAACTAGATTTTTCACTCCTGAACATATCAACAGACTTTTAACACTTGGCCTGTTTTTAATTTAAAGACTGTCTGAATTATCCCATCTACTCTCAATATTAGTGACGTGAGGCTATCGGAGAATTGCAGCAAAGAGACAGTCCTATCATTTAACAACAGGCACTTCATTGACCTTTGAATGGGTGGCTTCTGTGAAGCACTGGGCTGGCAGCCAGGCTGTAAGGGCCTCAGGGAGGGCCAAGAGCTGAGACAGGGAAGGCTCCCCTGTATGTATCTGTCATTTCCAGGGTGTGAGCAGTAGCAAGTAAGAAAGAAAGAGATTTGTGACTGCAAGGAGCGACAAGCCATGGGAAGATGTTTTTCTCTGCTCTCCATGGTGATGAGTAAACATTAGAAATGGGGAAAAGGGGCTGGTGGAAGGGATGAGGATAAAGATGTGGGAAAGAGATGAAAGCTTTCAAACATCTGGGGTGGGACAGTGCTCAGTGTACTCGTGGAGGGATTTGCCAGCCAGCAGGATTTGCAGATATTTTGAGCTTTCCTTGTTAAACGATTCCTGATAAATCAGTAGTTAACTTTTCAGGAACCAGGGGTTAGATTCTCAGTAATCCAGCCCACCCAATCCTGAGGGCCTACATTCTCCTGATAGAGGAGGTCCATCAGCTAATGATGAGGCTTCATTCCAGTGCTGATATTCCATAGCTGTGTGACCCAGCTATGAATAAACCACTTCGTATCCCTAAGCCTATTTCTTCTTCTATAAAGTGGCTGATTTAAACAAAAGATAGGAGTGTCCTTTGGACTTGGAGTAGTAACATCTAAGATAGTCAGGAAATGGCCTAGCCATTTTACAAGAATTTGTTCATCCTTAGGGTGAGATTGTTGTCTTAGAGTCCAAGAGAGGGCAGAGACTTCTCTCTATGTAAGAGAGACTGGCAGTTCAATCCATATTGTAACAATATTTATATTTATCGACATATGCAGTCATTCATTGAAATGCATTCATCTATCATTTGAATTCTAAGAGCACTTTTTCCAGTACTAAAAATAAAAAACCTTTAATGTCTTTTATTAACCACATGCATGCACCAAACTAACCATGCAACAAGCTAAAATGTCACGAGACATTGCTAGCTTGTTGCTGTGGAGTGATATAAATGTCATCTTTCGAACTTACTGGTCCACCCATTTATAGTAGGATTTCTGATCATGCTAAGTGCCTAGTTCTCAGACAAAAGGACAGAGGGGCATTTCTATGTTGATAGTATTTAAGTAAGAATGGCTTCAGCTGTGAGAGCTGTAGAATTCATCTCAGCAGATGCTTAGAGTGCTGGCAAAGGGTAAGCTGCCAAACAGGAAAATGGGGAGTATAGCTATCAGTTTTGATGATCAAAACCCTGTGCCCACAATAAAAACACAAAAGAGGAAACCGTGACACATATCCAATTATCTGGCGGGGAACACACAGCGCAGCTCACCAGCTTGCAGTCAGGATCCCTGGGTGAGCAGGCACATGTGTGTGCATGTGGGTGGTCAGTGTGGAATAACACACTAGGTGAAGTTAGGTTTGATGGTAGACACCCCAGGAAAACCTGGATAAGCCACCCTTGCATCTTCTTGCACACGTTAGCGTGTTCTACCTCGGTGGCACCTGGTGAGTAGCAGTGGCCATGAGCCTCTCTGAGCCTTGACAGCGCTCGCTCGCTCAGCACCAGCAGTTCACACGTGGTCAGAGACCCCTAGGCTGTCTGAGGAGCTGTGCAGAGCGCACCTTGTGCTCAGAAGGGCTCTGGGCTCCGTCAGACGCTCTGCTCTGGTCATCTTGCAATTCTTAGTGGCATTTCAACAATGTTCTCTCCATTTTCGTTTTGCAATGGTCTTCATGGTGACCCAGGTGGTCTGAGTTGCTAGAGACCCATGCAGGGGCTGCAGGAGCTCAACTTCACTTGAATACTATGGGTAATATTAATGTCACTTGCCTTTTCTACTCTCATCCTTACAACCAGCAAACAGTGGGTTTTTTCCAAGGCCACCTGACAGGAGTTTAGGAACAGAGTGCTGTGGTAATCCAGCTGTCTGAAGCCAGACACTGAAGAGACTTGCAGAAATTAAAACAAAACAGGGCCAGGGATTTAGCTCAGTGGTTCTGGCTCCTGTCTTGCAAGCGCAAGGGCCCGGGTTCGATCCCCTGGTAACCACATACAATACTGAGTGTGGAGACTCATGCCCAGCAACAACCAGTACCACATACCACAGTGCCTGGCCTGGTGGTCCATGCCTATAATTCCAGCACTCGGGAGGCAGAGGCAGGAGGATTGCTGTGATGTGAGTTGGAGGCTGAGCTCAGGGCCAGCCTGAACTACAAAGCGAGAGACTGTCTCAAAAAACCAAAAAAAAAAAAAAAAAAGAAATTAAAACAAAACAATGACAATCTTCTCACTACATATATTTTGGTTTTCAAATTTATAATTATGGCTCATAAATTATTACTTCTGGTGACATACAATAGGTATATTAAAATTACTTTTAAAGAAATGAATGAATTATCATTAAAATTATTTTGTCCATTGGCCAGGTATATAGCTCACTGGTAAAATACATGCTTAGCATGTAGGATGCCTTGAGTTTAATTCTTACCACTAAAAATAAATGAAATAAAAGTTATTTTCTCTGTTTTAAGTTCCTACTGTGTTAAAGATGAATTGATACAATTCAGAAAACCAAGTTTTCAGGCCTTGGGCCGGGGATTTAGCTCAGTGGTTCTGGCACCTGTCATGCAAGTGCAAGGACCCGGGTTCGATCCCTGGTAACCATATACCATACTGGGCATGGAGACTCATGCCCAGCAGCAACCAGTACCACATACCACAGTGCCGGGTGTGGTGGCTCTCACCTGTAATCCCAGCACTCGGGAGGCAGAGGCAGGAGGATTGCTGTGATGTGAGTTGGAGGCTGAGCTCAGGGCCAGTCTGAACTACAAAGTGAGACCCTGTCTCAAAAAACCTAAAAAAACCCACAAGTTTTCAGGCCTTATAATAATTTTAAGACTACAAAGGACACTAAGTTTGAAAAATTTGAGAGTTAGTGCTTTCCAGATTTATTATTTATTATGTGTTTATTATTTATCTTAGAGGAATGAAATAGTTGTGTGAATATGATCAAAAGATACAGTATATATTATGTGCATAGCAAGATAAAGACAAGACTTTAAATTTAGCACTCTGGAAAGCTGAAGCAGAAAGATTTCAAGATAGAGCCCAACCTCAGCATCAAAGTGAGACCCTGTCTTAAAATAAAAAATAAATCTAAAATTCATTTGGAAGCAGAAGAGACCTAGAATATCAAAGGCAAATCTGGGCAACAAAACAAAGGCAGAGGGCATCACAACTCCTGATTTGAAATTATGCTACAGAACTACCATGATAAAAGCAGCAAATAAATAAACAAACACAAACAAAAATAGACCTGAAGACCAACGGAACAGACGAAAAGATACAAAGCAACCCTAAATGCACGCAGCCACCTAATCTTTGACAAAGGGGCCAAATATACCCACCGGAAGCAGGGTAGTCTCCTTAAGAAGTGGTGCTGGAAAAAATGGTTTTCTATATGCCAAAGACCTGTGTTTCTTACCATGCACCAAACCAAAATAAAAAATGGATCAAAAATCTAACTATACAAAATAAAATCTAAATACACTAAATCTGCTGGAAGAGAGAATGGGGAGAACTCTTGAGGATGTGGGAGTTTATGAACAAAACCCAGACTCATAAGAAATAATACAAAGAATCAATAACTGGAATCTCACCCCATTAAAAGTTTTTGTACTGCAAAAGAAATCACCAACAGAGTGCAGAGATAACACACAAAATGAGAAAAAAATATATAGCTAGTAGTCCTTCAGATACAGAACTAGTACCTAGAACATACAAAGAATTGAGAAAAAAATATGCCCCCCCCAAATTTAAAGACTCAATCCAAAAGTGGGCATCTGATATCAACAGACATTTCTCAGATGAGGAAGTACAAATGTCAAATAAATATATGAAGAAGTGTTCTAGATGATGGGTATAATGCAAATTAGAACACCAAGATACCATCTCAATTCAGAAAGAATAGCTATTATGAAGAAATCATCCAACAAATGATGGTAGAGCTGTAAGTGGGGGGGAGGCTTTTCCACTGTTGGAGGGAATGTAGACAGGGCAGCTACTTTGGAAATCAGTATGGAAATTCCTAAAAAATATATATAGAATTGTTTGACCTAGCTATTCCTCTTCAAAGTATCTTCCCCCAAAGAACTGACAGCATTCATATCACAAAGAATCATATCACAAAGATATACGTGCACCCATGTTTATAGTGATAGAGTTTGTAATAGCTAAATCTTGGCAACAACCCAAATGTCTATCAACTGATGAATGGATAAAGAAGATATCTATCAATGGATAGTTGTTCTGTACAGCGGAGTATTCCTCAGTCACAGGAAGCATAAACTTCAAACATATATAGCTAAATGAATGCACCTTGGAGCTACATTTGTAAGTGAAACCCATTGGGAATACATCCATAAATACTGCATTGTCTCTTCAGTGTAAGAAATTGGTCCAGCTCAGCGTCCCTTCTGCAGATGATCCTGTTCCGGTTTCTCTGGCCCCTTCTGGTTCCCAAGGAGCAGACTCGGGCCTTTGTTCCCGTGCTGCTTCCTGCAGCTCCTGTCGGAGGTCGAGGTGTGGAACAGCAGGCCGCGGTCCCAGGCAGGCTTCCCCTGAAAGGGGACATTGGCTCAGCTTGCCGATCAGCGTGCTGGATACAGGGGTTTGGGCCCCTCCGCTGCCCACCTTACTGCACCTGCACGGCACTGGCTGAGGACAGGAGTCCTCAGAAACAACTGAACTCAAGAACAGCCCACCCTTCCTGCAAGAATGCCAAGAGACAATCGGGTATTACATTTCAGCAGAAAGCACCAGAACCTATTCAGCCAGGAAATCTCAAAGGAACAGTGATTAAGTCATTCATCCTCAGCCTACAGGTAGCCCTCCAGGAGTACAGGACTCTCTGCTTTCATCAGGTGTTAGGCCAGCATTCCACTTTGAAAGAAGTACCTGGATGTTCTCATCAATGATGGTCGAGTCCACAGGCTGGGGAGGCAGAATGCCGGGCTGTGAATCTGAGCCAGGCCTGACATTTGCTGGGTGACTTTGAGCAAGTTATTTAACCCTCTATGCCTCAGTTTCCTCGTCTATGAAATGGGAATAATAGTAGTAGTAGGAGCAGGGTAATATTAGCAGAATTCAGTCAGGGAATGTCAGGAGAATTCACGATGCTGGGATAATCAAAGGAGCTATTTGTGATGCACTTAAAACTATGAATGCTAGCTATTCTAAGGGTTAAATTAATTAAATGGATATATTTAATTTCTATCTTTTCCTTCTCTCAGAATATTTGCTTTCAGACAGCAAGAAAGTAGCAGGTAAGAAGTAAAGAAAAACCAGAGATTTGGGTCCAGATTGACTCGGTGCAAATTTTGATTCCAGCACTCTGAGGCTGAGTCAGCTAACCCCTGTCCCTCAGTGCCCTCCTGGGTAGCCTAGGTTCTTGTTGTATCTGTTCTGCTGCAGAGTTTTAGGGAACGAACACTGTAAAGTTCTCAGTGCAATGCTGGTATTTAATAAGTGCTCAGTACATTTTAGCTATTGTCATCATCTGGCATTTTAACAATATTCCCTAGACACAGCAGTCTTGCCTGAGCAAGGCTGGCTCTGAGCAGGCTGTGTGGCCGGAGCCGGCAGCCAGAGAAGCCAGAGGGCTCCGGGCTCCTGACCGCGGAGCTGGCAGATGGGAGGGCTCAGCTGGGCTGTGCCTGCAAGATGTGACGTCAGGCACATTCCGTGTCCAAACTCTAGCTGTTTCATTCCTCTCTTGTTCCTTTCCTGCCTTAACAGACATTTGCTGAGCAGCTACTTGGTGGGGAGGCGCGGGATATCGCAATGGAGGGCTGTGTGCACCGCCGCCGGCAAATGTGAGGTTTAGTGCCAAGACTCGGGCTGGGCCTGGTGGCTGCTCATGCTAATTTACTCTCTAAAGCCCCTTGACCCACCTATATTAAGTCTCAGCCTATCTTCCTGTGGGGGGCGCACTGAGGCAGGACTTGTTCCAGGTGACTCATGCAGTTTCTGTCTTGGAGAGTGAAGCAAGGGTATTTTTTTTGCCCTCTAAATTTGGGATGTAATTGGCAAACTGGTCATGCAAGAAATTAAGAGGCAGAGAGCGGGGTCTGTCGCAGACTTAGTGAAGATCTCCCTCGATCTTGTACAAAGTTGGGTCCTTTTCTAGTTTGGCTGGCACGGAATTGTGTTATCTAGATGGTATTTCTCCAGTTGGGTTCTTTGGAGAGCTATTTCTTCGAGCTGTTAATAACATTCCATAAAAAAATTAAAGTATTGAAAGTTTCTTTTCTGCAGATCCCCTCCAAATTGTTTGTTGTTTTTGGTCATCTGCTTATTTGTTGTTGTTTTGTGGTATTGGGGATTGAGCCCAGGGCCTTTGCATTGGCCTATATCCTCAACTGTTTTGTTCATTTCATTTCTTAAAAATCTGGAGACAGTCTTACTAAGTTATAAGGATCACAAGTTCGAGTCCAGCCTGCTTAACTTAGGGACCAATATCTTAATGCACTAATTCACATGGTAATTTTGGATGCTAGATTTCTGGGAACTTTCCCCAGGGATACCAGCCACATCTTGATGTGTCACCCTTCTCAGAAATACTCATCCAGGAGAACCCACTGGACTCATCTGTGAAAGCCACAGTAAATATCAAAATTCTGGTAACACGAGGATGAAATCTAGGAGGGGAAACCGGACAGATGTTGAGTGGCACACTAGTCTGTGCTCCAGTCAGGCCCGCCCGTTAATGCTAGAGAATGAACGGTGAGTTCTTCATGCAGGGTAGCTATGAGTCAGTCGGCTTGGCTTCCTGTGGATGAACTGGACCCACTAACGCTGCCAGGTAGACTGGCTCCTTGGGGACAAGACATCTGCACTCTGTTTACTCTCTGTGGCTGTAGGACTTTCTTCATTGCCCAGATGTATTGTAGATGGGTGCATTGGGTGAATGCGTTAATCTTCCCTACACAGCTCAGTAACTTCCTCTTCTTGCGTCGGGAGGTCAAGATGACTTACATGGGGAAGAACAAACAATGGGAAGGAAAACTATACAAAGTGTGGTTACTTTTACCTCTAACAAGTCATGCATGACTTGGGGAAAGGACTAAATTATTTCTTTTCCTCTTAACATCCTTATCCCCTGCCCCCAATGACGATCATCATCTTACTCACTTCATGGTATTGTCTAAGGAGTCAGACTCTGCTTACAAATTTCCTCACACGGTGTCACCACATTGTATGGCTGAAATTGATGTTCACATCGGTGAGAATTGTTTTACATAGATTCCATATTTGTGTGTGCATGTCTGAGAGAGAAGAAGAAAAAGAGGAAATGGAAAAAAAAAAAAGAAGAGACATAGCAAAGCTGGGAATATAACATGAATTCCATTTTGCAAAGGGAGATTTAGATTGAAATGGAGAATGAATACATTGCCCACAAATGTGTAAATGTGATTCTAGGCAGAGAGTTCTAGAAACCCATACTGAGTATATATTCATCAGTATCTTAGGAGATGGGTCAGTCTCTGAAGAATTTCATTAGCAGGAGTTCAACTCTAGAATCTTATCCTGTTTGAGGTGCACATTCTGGAGGTGTTATGCTACCTAGGACACTGCATGCAGTTGGCTGAGTTTGAAGAAAGACGGTCAGTTCATTTTGTAATTTTTTTTAATCTTTTCACCTCTATGGTGAACCTTTTAGAGCTTCCGGTGATACAAACAGCCTCCTGTAGCACATGTGCCATAGACTCACTCCTGTCTTCTTGCTTCCTCTTCCTTCCTTCCGCTCCCTCCACAGACACCAGTCGGTAAACATGAACACATTCTTGTTTACACCACTTGATTTTTATACATCCAATGCAGATTATTTCCCTCACGGTAATGTAATATTTATATGATTATGCATCTTGTCTCATTTGATCTGCTTTTGCATTAGGGAAGGTATACATGCTCTGCTTTATTTTAAAAACTATCAGTTTATTTTCATGTTCTGGAGCCACTTATTAGAATTTTTTTCTATTAGTTGTATGCAGTATTAGAATATAAGCATATAAGGAAAGGTTAGCCAAACAGAGAACAGAGTACAATCCTTGGCTTTACTGTAAAGGAATTCTGGGAGTATTTAGCTGGCAGAACAAACGTACAAAGAACTCTTATTCTGAATGTTGTGTTCAAATATTTCTCTTTTACCATGAAAAAAAAATATACAACCATGTGCCAAGCACCATACCAAATATTTTGCAGAGCTCTCATAAGCCTCGCTTAGGCTCCATGGAATCCCTGAGAAACAGGTCAGATTAGCAGAGGAGACTTTAGTAATTCCAGTGGACAAAAGGGAATCCCATCTGGCCTCAGTCTCAGCTGAGGGTCCTTCCTTCCCGACATTGACTGGAGGAATTGACTGACTCCAAGTTGTGCTTGTGTATCTGATCAGCTGTGGAATACCCATTACCTGAAGATTCACTCATTCACTCCATCAATACCTATTTGTTGGCTGCCATATGATAGGAAAATCTTGAGGACAGAGAACAGGGAGTTTCAGCAGGATGGAGATGATGAAGAAACTGATCGAAGAAGGTCAAAGAACAAGAGAAGAGAAATGAGAGTCAGTGACCAGGGCTAACTCTCCTGTGGCATTTTGCTCTATGACCTTTTACAGGAGAAGAGGGCATCATGCACACCCAATGGAAAGGAGAGAGAGAGGCTCTGGTACCCAGGGGAAGATCTGACCTCTGATTGGACCTGGACTTTCATTCCCAATTAGGAGGAGGAAGGCAGACTATAGGTCCAGATTCTCCCGGATTCCTAGAAATGGTGGTAGCCAACGGAAGTTCTTGTATTCTCAGTCAGGTTCATGCTAGTGTGAGGATGGAGTACAAGAGAACTGAATACTAAACAAGGTTTTGCCTTAGCAAAGCAAACACATGAGGTGAACATAGGCCCAGAGAGTCCAGTAATTGTGTGAAGGACTTCATAAAATAATGGGACCTCATAATCCAGGTAATCCAGGTGGAAGACAGAAGGGTGAGCTATGTCCTAAGGTAAGACATCTGGGGGGATGAAGGTGCTTGAGTGTAGGAGTACTGGTAAGAAGATGTGGGAAGATGGGCGGTGGTGGTAAAAGAGTGAAGAAGGTGTTCATGGGAGATAACAAAGTCAAGGTTGACCGTGGAAATAAGGGTGGGCTGTAGACAACAATGTTATTTGTGCAGGCAAAGAATCTGAAAAGACTCTATAGATACTGACCAAGAAAAATGATGGTAGGTGTGTGTAAGAGAGGAGAGTGACTGTAAACCAACAGTGACAACTTCAGGGAAAGACAAGGATAACCCCAGAGTCCGCAATGACCACAACAAGAAGAGGTAGTGAGGACAATAATCTGTCGGTTTCTTGGGGACTTTTCGGGGAGGGATTGTGGTCTGGCTGTGGAATGAAGAACAACAGAAACAGATACTCTACCTTACAGTGTGGCCCCACAAAGTCTAGAAGAGAAACCACACCCTTTTAGAGGAAGGGATGGCAGGGCACAAAGAACCCTCGTAGAAGAAACACAGTTCAGACAGAACAGTGACTCTCCACGTGTGCTTCAGGAATCCCTGTCAGAGTCCCACAATCACTAAGTTAGAGTGACTGATCCCACAAACATAAAAATACTAACATATCATTTGATTTTTCTACTCTCATTTTCTCACACACACCCCACCCTTCCAGAGGTGATGTGATGTTCGAAGTGCATCAGGCTGAAGTACAAAGAGATAGGAGAATAGTCTCCTATCCAGCCACAGAGGAGAGAGCTTTGCAAAGGCTACCAAAATGCTGTATAAAATGTTCTTATTGTTTTTGGAAAAATATGATTTCTCATAAAGTATGGGGTGATGTTATTTTAAAACTATGGTCATTTTAATTTTTAATTTCATATATAGTAGGTATGGGTAGATAGAAGCCATGTAAACAAAACCTAACATTTTTGAGTGTGTTAAGGTTGAAATGCTTAAGAACCACTGAGTTAGGACTGAGAGCTGAAGGAAATGTCCTGATAAGGCACCGTAGGGTAGGCGATTTTGCTTGTGATGGATTCTAGGTCTCACAGAGCACAACAGAGGGTTTTTTGAGAATAGGAAAGGGTTGGGAGGTGGATCAGAAAAGGGGATAGGAAAAAGCACGTGGTAATGACAGTCTAGATAAATCCTGAGATTCTCATTCAGTTCTAATTTCTTGTGCTGATTGACAGATACAGGGACAAAGGGGATGGGACTGAGTGTCATTGAGATACCAGGGGTAGTTTTTGCAAGAGAAGGCTAGAGCAAGACGCCTGTCCTTCATAGACTCTCTTACTGTGAGTTCTTAGGAGACAGGCTGACTGTAACTGTCCTGTGTCAGGTGTCCACTCCCAGAGTGGGTCACATGGGACAAGTCAAGGGAAAAGGTGTTGCCCCATCTTCCAGAGTCAGAGGTGTGTGGTACTTCTTGGGGAAGATCTGTACAGCCTGGGAAGATATCCCAAAGGTCCTCTACATGAGGACGTGACAGTGAGATGAAAGATTCCTCTTGGATTAACTTTTGAGTATTTATTTGTAATGTTTCCTATTCAGTCCCATCTTAAAATGCAAAGAGGGATTAACTGTGTGCTGACCTAATGCTGCTGCTGTCCATCTTGTTATTCCAAAAGCAAACACACCACAGTGAGAACATGCAGTAGGCTGAAACCATTCAAAATTGAGTGAAAAAGGCCTAGGGATTTAGCTCATAGGTTCTGATGCTTGTCTTGCCAGTGCAAGGGCCCAGGTTCGATCCCCAGTAAACACATACAACAACGCCAGATGTGGAGACTCATGGCCACCAGCAATCAGAACCACATACTACAGTGCTGGGAAAGGTGGCTCACACGTATAATCCCAGCACTCAGGAGGCAGAAGCAGGAGGATTGTTATGAGTTCAAGGTTGATCTCAGGGCCATCCTGAACTACAAAAGCAAGACCCTGTCTCAAAAAAAAAAAAAAAAAGAAAAGAAAAATTGAGTGGAAAAGAGAAAGAAGGAATAAAGTACCACAGTGTCCTCTGAGGGCCCATGTACCTCCCGGTAGGTCCCACCTCTGAAAGTTTCCACCATCTCCTAATAACACTGCAATGGGGACTGTGGCTTTACCTTATGAACCTTAGAGAGACCCTCAATATACAAACCATAGCATTATCTAAAACTTTCCAGTGGCCTCTTGTAGTGACTGAGCTCCGGACTACGATCTGCCTACTGGATCTCACCTTCCAGAGTCAGAGGTGTGTGGATCTGACCTTGTGCTATTTCTCAGGTGTCATCTTGTTCTCTCCACAACTGTTTGCTGTGCTTTGACCACAGAGCCACCCATACCTCACCAACGTGCCAGGTTTCTTCCTGACTCGGCTCCTCCTCTGTGTCCAGAGGTCCCCCCCCCCACACCATCATTTAACTTTCACTCACAGTTACCATCCCTGGTGACACTAATAAAAGCCCTTCTCTTTTTCCTTCTGGCCACAGTCGTGACCTACTTTCTTCTCTTGATGGCACTCATCAGAACTTGCGATCATCTCTCTGTATATTGTTGGTCTTCTGTTCCTCAGTGGTGGGAACCTTATTTTTCCCGTTCGCTGCTGTGTCTCTATTATTTGACACATAAATGACCACTAATATTTGTCCCCCCCCCCAGCTGACTTGGAATTGTGCAAAGAAAAGTTGAAATCAGGAACATTCCAGGGAAATTCATGCAGGGCCTCTGAATTTACTTTTAAGAGTTGCTCACTCAAGCTATTCTCAAACTACACTTAGTTTAATTAACAACCAGCCTCTTGAGAATGGAGAGTGCATTTTCTTCAATACCAAAAGACAAGAAAGGTAGTGAAAACCAACATACTCAAATCCTTCTTGTTTTCAAGAAAGAAAGGACAGCAATAACATAATATATTTTGGTTGCTTATGCAACTGAAATTCTCCAAAAAATAAACTTTAAGGTATTCATTTTTTCTACCAGCTATAGAATGGAAGATGAAAGAGGGGAAATATTTTTCATTTGTGTGTTATTTCTTCCTGTTGTGCCAAAGGTCACTGATTTTACACCCCGGTGTTAGATCCTGTGCTGAACACACTTGTCAAATGGTCCTGTTTTATGGATGCTACAGAGCTGTGGCTATATAATGAGAGGTTACGCAAGCTCTGTACCTAGATTGGTATTTATCATGTGGAACCAGGTTAACTTATTTTATGACTACAGTTCCAAGGACCTGAAAAGCTATGTTCTAAGGCCTATATGTGTAGAAGACTTTCTTGGGCCCCTGACAAGCTTTGTATCAAGCACTAACAAGTGATCTTAGAATCTCAGGGCCTCCATTTTTCCATCTAAAAAAGAAAAAAGTTTAAGGAAGGCCGTGCTGTCATTCTTCGTTGCAACATTTCAATTTCAAATTGGAGCTATCAGGACGAGGTCTTCTGAACTGGACATCTAAATTTCTGTCCTGAAAGGGGGCCGATGGTGTTTCATACCCACTGGATAGCAGACTCTTCAGGCATCCAATACTATGGCTCTGTAAATGGAAGGGACTTGTGTTGGGGATCTAGCCCAAGTGCTGCTGTGCCTATCTTGGAATCACAAGGACCTGAATTTGATCCCTGGGACCACAGTGTATCAGACCAGGAGGAAGAAACAGAGCTGGCACTGACCCTCATTCTTTCTTGCTTGGGTACAGTTTCGGGTGAGTTGCCAAAGCCCCTTCCTGAGTTTTGTCTGCTTAGCTCCTGTGGGGTAGACATGAATAATGGGGCGAGTGAGGACACTGTCACGGGAACAAAGGAGAAAGAGAACAGGCCTCTGGAAAAGAGGAACTGAGAAGTGGTTTTGATTCCAGAATAGCTCCAGAGGGGCCTTTGTCCCTCCCATCTCGGTGCCCACTTGCCTCCTTGTCTATTCAGTGGCCTCCTTTACCTCATTAGTGCTCAAATGATGTGGCTCCACGCAAAATTTTATTAGAAAAATGGGCTCTGTTGCTAACGGAGAAATGGTTTGAGCTCATGCCACTCTATTGAATAATTTCTGCTTGCTCGTAGCTCTTGTCCCTCCTCACAGCTGCTTGAGGAGTGGCAGGGAAATGGAGCAGCAGGCTGGGAAGACCGGCAGGGAGTGGCCGGCACTGTGGCGTACTGGAAACTACAGGTTCCGTCTGAGAGTTGGCCAACTGTGGTCCTGTGGGCTTGCATCAGGAGCCGTGCCAGGGCTTCTGGAGTTTCCAAGACAGACTGAAAACTCATGTTTTTCTTTTACTAATGAAGTTTTCTGATTTTTGAATGTTGGCAAGTCATTCCAGGAACACTGACAACGTGGCCTTCATATGATACACATCTGACAGTTATCTAACTGGCCCCAGGGCAGCCAGTCTGCAGATTCTAGATTCTAGAGTTTAGATAAAGTCATGACCTTTCAGTTTTTGTTCTACTTATATACACCTTGTGTGTATGTACACACGTGCGTGCAGTATCACCTTCCTGGAATGCAATCTACTTACCCAGTGAAGGGCCAGGGTGTGTCGTAAAGACAACTCTGTGAACTGCGTCTCCTTAGTCTAAAATAAGTCCCTGAGGCACCACCCTCTTTAGTCAGGAATCCTGGTTGGCCAAACTTAAATGTCCTCTTCCATAAATGAATAGTCAACAGAATGATTTATATTGGCTTCTCCTAGCAAGATTTTTTTCTTAATCAGAAAAAGCAATGTTCCACTCACGTCTAGTTAGGACTCCTGTTAAAATTTGGGTGGAGACAAGTAAAATATGTTGGCATTGAAGAAGCTCTGATTTACACCAAAATAATGGCTACTTCTCATTTTAGAGAACTGTTTGCAAACATAGCAACTCTTGGGCTGAGGAGTTAGCTGAGTGGTTCTGGTGCCTCTCTTGCAAGCGTAAGGGCCTGGGATGGATGCCCGGTAACCACATACAACAATGCAGGGCGTGGAGACTCACCCCAGCAGCAATCAGTACCACATACCACAGTGCCGGGCATGGTGGTTCATGCCTGTAATCCCAGCACTCAAGAGGCAGAGGCAGGAGGATTGCTGTGATGTGAGTTTAAGGGTGAGTTCAGGGCCAGTCTGAACTACAAAAGTGAGACCTTGTCTCCAAAAAAAAGCAACTCTTTGGGGTCGAAAAGACGAATCTTCTGACAGTCTTTGCATACCTTTTTACATTGTCTCACCACTCTGACCTTTAGATGTGAGTATTTCCAACTGTCTGGAAGGCATCTCTCACTGAGGGAGCCCTTTCATCCCTGGGCAGGGCAGCTGGTGAATTCCTTCTTCTTGTACAGCACCAGAACCACCATAAGCAACGACCCTGGAGTAAACCGCGAGATAAATGTGTTCACAGACTGACTCACATGGTACTTACTGGAGGGTCTAAGAGCCTGGGACGTGGCAGTGGACCAGCTTCCATGCTTTGCAGATCGTGACTTGTAGCCTGAGAGAAGTAGGTGGTGAGAGAGGATAAATTTAGAAAAAAAAAAAAATCATGCATATAATATATCACCAGGTGAGCGATGCTATAGAAAGAAAAGTTGAATGAGAGGGTGGGGGGAAGGAATACATCACAATCGCACAAAGACCTAACAGGGAACCGGAAATGAGGAACAGAGTCTCAAGTTAATCCTCCTGCAGCCGGGTACAACTACACAGCTCCCTGTGGCTGAGCCCGAGTCCCAAGCCCTATATGGAAGTCAGGCCTTGTTCTGCTCGCCCCATCTTTGTATAAGTAAATTGAGTCACATTAAAATAATCTGATTAATGTCCGAGGCTGCAGGCCTTGGCTGTCCCGTGAGCGGCCAATCTGTTCTCTGCCTCTCCCCAGCTTTTTCTCACCAGTCCCTTGGACTGTGCAAGCTCCCTGTCATCTATGAGACTTAAGGAGCCCATCACCCTAGACTTTTTTCTGGGAGTCCTGTAGCGTTATGCAGAATCCCAGGGGCCCATGACTCTTTGTAACCACAGTGCACAAAACAAAATTAAATTGTAGTCGGTTTTAGCAAAAAAAAAAAAAAAAAAAACTAATATAAGAACCAGGGATGTAGCTCAGTGGCACTGCTTCTGGCCAGCAAGCACAAGGTCCAGAGTTCGATCCCTAGTACAGGAAAAATGAAAGAAAAATATACTTCTTTTTGTCAGCAAATGTCACTGTGGTTTCAAAGCCTACGTGTGATATGAGCCCGGGAAGTATTTGAGAAGTATTTCCTGCTCACCCATAGGGTGAAATGATGCACGCCAGCGGGTCCTAATAGGTGCATCGAACGTATACCACCCGCTAGAAGAAAGTTTTGAAAATAATTTTAGGTTGTTTTCAGTTTTCGGACTGGTTGATTTTCTGCAGTATCAAATTCTGAGGGAGCCTCAGAGGGACCGAGCCTTCAGGTGGAAAGAGAGTTGAGAGCTTTGAAAGTATTTTGCAAGTCTAACGGAGAGATTGTATGGGATAAATTATATCCTCACGACAACTCTTGAAACAGCCTCTGGAATCGATGAAAACTTTGTCTTGAGACAAAGTTCGAGGCTGGTGTCTGCCGTTGCCCGAGTCCTGCTTCTTTTAAGTGAGCCCCAGAGTCGCCTCCGGGCTTCTCCCCCGCAGAGCTCTCCGCGGAGGGGCGGGGGTAAGAGGCCGAGCGGCGAGAGAGAAGAGCGCAGCGCCGGCTGCCTTGACCTGCTTCACCCGCCCGGCTGCTCTTGAAATCCAGGAGTCTGGATTTCCGGAGATTGTTGACTGGCTGTGAGCTCCGGGGCTCCCTCCCCCAGGATGGCGAAACGCAACACGAGTGGGATGGGGTGAAGGGAGGTGGGGGCGGCGGGAAAGAGACTAAAGCGACGCACACGGGACAGGAAAAGTGGGAGCGAGTAGGGGAGGAGGAGGGGGAGGGGAGGGGGAGGAGGGGGAGAGAAGGGGGGAGGAGGCAGCCATAAGTTGAGAGGAGGGAAACGTGTCGCCAGCCGGGCGCGGGGAGCTCCGCGCTCTCGGAGAAACGGACTTGTGCCAGAGAGGATCCGAGGCTGGGAGCGACCGGGCGGAGGGCAACGCGGTGAGAGGAGGAAGGAGGAAGACGGAGCTGGGTTAGTTTCTCTCCAGGGAGAAAACTTTCTCCACAACACCAGAAACTTGTTCCTGGGCGCGCGGAGTCCGGACCGAGGCGAGCGGCCGGTGTGCGCGGCTCGTGGTGGCTCAGGCTGGGGACCCCGAGGGGGTGAGTGGGAAAGTCCCTGGAGGGGCTGGCGTCCTCCCTGCAAGTGGCACGGGATTGGGAAGGATCCCCGGGAACAATCGGACGGGGACCCGGAGATGGAGGGGTTGGGGAAAGCGACCTGTTTGTGGAGACAACAGGTTGGGGACCCCGCATGGCGAGGGTCCCGCGATCGTTGCTACTGCAGGGCTCCAAATGTGCGACCCCAGCGGCGTGGACGCGGGCCTGGGAGGCCAGGCAGGGCGCGCGCGGGTCCGGGTGGGCGTGTGCGGGGCTGGGCATGGATGCTGCCATCCTAGGTCCCCGGCGGAGCCCGGAGATTCAAAAAAAAAAAAAAAAAAGAAAGAAAGAAATTCTGCTGGTTTGTCTCGTTCTCTCGTGGCCCGAAGACAAATCTCCAGAGCTGCCCAAACTTTGGCTGCGAAACGGCCTTTTCCTGGTCGACCCGTTCGCTCCCGAGGGAGCCGTGGAAGCTGAGGGCGGGAGGCAGCGCCTTGGCCCGCGCGCCCTGGCCGTGCGCTACGCGGGCTGGGCGGGCCGGCCGGGCGGCGGCGGGAAGGCCCGAGCGTTTGCGACCCGCCGCGGCCGGCTGCGCGGAGCTCGCTCCCGGGCTTTTCCCTTCAGTCTTTGGCGCTGCACCGGTGTTTGCCCGGCTTCTCTCTGCGCGCCTACTGTGCGCTGCCGGCGAGCTGCTGCGCGCAGGGGGCGCTCTGGAGCCGCGTTCTGTGGCTCGACCTGCCCTTCCTGGCGCTTCTACTCATTCTTTTTAAAAGGGCTTCCCTCCCTGGGTCAGAACAGGCGGACTGTGCTTTGGAACTAGGCTTTGGGGTTCCTTCTCGGTTGGCAGTAGGGGTTTCCCCCGCTCCCCCCCTCCCGCCCCCCCTTGTCCTGGATCACATGCCCCACCCCACCCAGCCGGGAGCCCGCGTTCTGTTTGTCAGCAGTAAGGCGGTGAGTATTTATAGACACCACTGCAATCCTGCGGTGTGCAAGGTTTCAATTAGGCGCAAGGCGGAAGGTTCACGCGCAGTGGCTCAGCTCAACGTCTGCTCCACGGCCTCCCGTGGCAAATGTTCCTGGCGTCCCTGCTGGAGCGCAGTTGTGGACCTGTTGCCAAGTGATACTTGCAAATCACATGGCCCATGCTGGGACCAGAGCACTCCAGTGACAGCCACAGTCCCCATAGCTTCCGTCCCCCACACCCTGTGAGATGCAGGTAACCCTTGCAACTGCCTTTTGTGACCTCTGTTCGGTGATCTTGAGTGAGCCCCGCAGATTTGCAGTCGAGACGGCGCATTACCCACTGACTGCGAAGTGACGAGTGATGAGTGCCGAGTGCTGGTAACTTGGAGCACACAAAGTCAGCAGGGAAGTAGGGCTTGTACAAACGAATGGAGCCACATTTGGAATTTAGAATCGGTAAGATTCCCGGTGCGGCTTGGGTTCCCTTGGGAAACCAACTGGTCGGTCTCTCTCTGGTTGCAGCGGGGTAAGGTAGATGATTTCTGTAGACCATAACCCCGTAGATGAGAGGAGCTGTGGTTGGTCACTCCACAAAGTTATCTTCAGTTTGTCCACCTTCGACTCTTGGCCTTTGGTTTTCATTGATGTTTCTAACAGCTGGCGCCACTAGTGTGACCTGGAAGGAAGGCACTAGAGAGAACCTAGACCGAGTAACTCTTACCTTGGTCCAGCTTGTTTCTCCAGGATAAGACTTCGCTTCTGTCGGGCCCTGAGAGCCATGAGTGTATGTTTATTTCAGTGGATGCGATTTCAGTAATGTTCTGTTTGAACATGATGTAAATGTTCTCCTTATATAAAAAAGGAGAAGGGTGCAAACACCTGTTGAGGGCTTACGATCTCAGACTTTGCACTAGGAGACTGATAATATATGATCCATACCATCCACTGAGGTACGGATAGTTATGTACTCATTGTGGAGGGGCTTTCCCTGAGGCTTAGAGAAGTTGTCTAAGTACACACAGAGGGATGGAGCCCAGATTGGGTTTCCGATTGTTATCCGAGGCTTTGGGGCTGGAGATGATTTTCCCTTTGATTCCTCAATAATTGATGATACCATCTTATTGCTGATTTCATCGGTATTTTAGTTTTGTTTCTCTTTTTTAATGTAACAAAGTGGCATGATTGCTGGTGAAAAGAGAACCCCTTAATTTTGCCTTTCGAAAACTGCTACATTATCTGAAAACTTGCTGCTAAGGGTTCAGACTTAAATGGATAATCTTCAGCTTGTTCACTTAATGTATGCTCAAAACATATGCCATGGATCTGTAGAAGATCTGGTTCCATAAGGATTCTAACCTTAATCTTTTTTTCATATTTCTCTCCTAAGGAATTGTGTGTGTACATTTCTTTGTACTGTTCATATAGCAGGAAAAATATGCAGATGTCTTTCTTAAATTGCAATCTTCTTCCTTTTAATTCTTTTTGCAGAACTAAACCAATAGAGTTGATTTGAGAAACAGCATCTGAATCCCTCTACCATTGTCCTATGGTGTCTGCCATCAGAAATTTTGTTCCTCAGAGTGGCTTGTCTATATGAAAAATGTTAATACCTGTTTAAAGGCAATTCTTTTTTTTTTTTGAGACAGGGTCTCCTTTTGTGGTTCAGGCTGGCCCTGAGCTCAGCCTCAAACTCACATCACAGCAATCCTCCTGCCTCTGCCTCCCAAGTGCAGGGATTACAGGCGTGAGCCACCACGCCCGGCACTGTGGTATGTGGTGCTGGTTGCTGCTGGGGTGAGTCTCCACACCCAGTATGTTGTGTGGTTACTGGGGATCGAACCAGGGTCCTTGCGCTTGCAAGACAGGCACAACCACTGAGCTAAATCCCCGGCCCCAAAAGGCAATTCTTATAGATAGGATCGTTGCTAACAAGTGAATGTGAGTTAATATCTCAGCTGCTGAAACTGGGGAGAAAAAATATTTTGTACAGGACAACAGCTTTGGAATTTTAAAACAGGGAGAGCAGTACCTTGAGAGCAGAAGTCATTGTTTTGTAAGGGAAGAGTCTGTATTGGGAGCCAAGAAGGAGGCTGGGGACATAAGATGACAGAAAGTAATGATGGGACATCAGGAGTGAATTTGAGTGAATGTACATTTTGGCAGGGCCTGGGGATCCAAGGTTTACTTTGCAACTCTTATGGTTGGGACAAATCTACTGACTGATCCATTTCACAATTACTGCAAGTCTGGTCCAGCTGTGATACTGGTATTTGAGCCTCCTCTAAACCTGGGAGTGAAATTATTATTTTACTTATTGTAAGTAAAGAAAACAGGAGCTCAGAGAAGTCTGTTCACTTCCAGTGTCACATAGTCTTGAATTTAAGCCTCATGTTCCTTCCTGTACATTTTATTATCTGTACTTTTTTTGTTGCTGTTGGTACTGGGAGTAGAACTCAGGCCCTTGTGCTTGTGAGGCAGATGCCAAAACCACTGAGCCACACTCCGAGCCCTTTATCATCTCTTCTTGAAGGTCTTTCATGCAGAACTCAAAGTGCCAATTTCTCAAGAAGGTCCTTGTGATTCATATGGAAGTTTCTGGGTCAGAAAGCAGAGCATTGTGGGATGTCTGAAATGAGAAACAAGGAGGGACTAGAACAATGGAGGCTAAAGGGGGAGCATGGGTAATTGTGACTGAAGGTACACGAGGTTCTGTGAGCTGGGAGATCAAGTTCGGCAGGTCTTTGAACGTGGGGAATGGTGGGCCTTGGTCAGGAAAAGGATGGTTGTCACAGTGCAGAGCAAACTCTGGTGATTGTCAGGCTGGATGTGGTTCCCAGAGGGGAAGAGTGGGGGCGTGAGTGTCCTCACTTGTTGGAATGCCTCTGTTATTCAGTGCCAGCTTATAGCTGGTATAAATTAGGGAGCCTGAGAGACCTGTTTCCATTTTAATTGGTCTTGGCTCTTTGAGGTAGCAGTCACCCAATCTCCCTTTTTAAATATCTTTTCTTATGCTTTGCCAGTTTATGGCCTTTGTAGATCAATCCTTGGATTCATTTAGGGGCGAGAGAAAGAGAGGGGGAAAAAAAGCAAACGTTAGTGATTACCTAAATTGGATTAAGTTCTGTCTAGCAGCGTTTAAAGAAATACTGCCTGCTCTCTAATTACTGTCAACTAGGAATTTAAACGGCTATTAAATTTAAGCTGACTTTTTTTTTTTAAACCGTGGTACTTCCAGCCGTAACATATTCTGGAATTTTAGAGGCTTTTATTGTATTCTTGAAATGTGTAGAGAACATTCTCCACCTGGCCCCCCATCCCTGTAAAAATATTACATTTCTGTAGCAGACTAATACGTGATATCATTATCTACTGGCTTCATTGGAAGCAGAAGTGCATGTCCAAGTTGAGCTGGCTGGCGTAGTTAACTCATAAGGGTTGTGGAGAATAATAGCACTCATCAGATCTCTCTATGTTTTGACTGTGGCCCAGGGGAAAATCTGGTAAACATCGATGTCCACCACTCTCTCTTGTCATAGTGACTTGTACAACTCACTCTGCCTGTAATCCTGTGTTATGTAAAATGAGGTATTTACTTATGCTGTGCCTTCCTGGCCTTCATTCTCGGTCCCCTTGCTCGGTTTTGAGCTGTCAGGGTAAGAATCTCTCACACACACACATCAGTCTTCAAGTTCATTTCCATAGACTGCGGAGCAAGAGCGGTACCCCCAGTTTTTCCCTTCTTCCCTTCCTTTCCTCTGGAAAACATCCTCCGATTTTGCTTTCTTTACTGTCACTTGTTGAGGGTGTCTCCACCTTGCAGAGGAGACAAAGGGACTTTTTTGAGTCCCTTCTGTGGTTTATGGAACTGCAGTTCATGGCACTGAACCGAAGCCTGGGAGAATAGCTGAGATAACTTGTTCTTGTCTTCTTCCCAAGGACCCAACGAAAGAAATCCCCCCTTGGTTCTGATGTGTGCCTGTGTTCATCTGAACTAAGCTGTTTTAGACCGTGTCACAGCCTGCTCGTGACCTCAGCCACATAAATCCTCAGGGTAAACCCTTCTACGCTTGCTGTCTGAGTCAAAAGACTCCTGGAACTGGATAAGCATCGTGCTCCAGATCTCTGTAGGGGGCACCACATGGACTGTTGTCATCTTTCGTCATTCACAGCACTCAGCTTTATCCTTTATCTGGCTGGGTGCGGAGAGTGTGAGTCCTGTGAGTATTTTCCTTGTAGAGTAGCTGGAGGCAAAATTAATGGGTAAACATGGTAATCCTCTGTAATGTTTGGGATAATTCTTTTAAAAAAAAAAAAACTTTTTTCATGAGTCAGACAGTAGGTTCTTTTCAGGGCCTCAGAAGAAACTATCATGTCCTCTCCTTCCATCCCTGGCTTAGCATGCACCTTCAGAAGGCCAACCTCATTTTTTCAGGAAGGCAGAGTTGTTAAGTGTGCTCAAATTTTGGTCCTAACTGGCTCTGAGAGCTGGCACAGGCCAGGGAAATGGAGATCTGGAGTCGGGTCTCTGCTGTGTGCCACAAGCAAGCTCTGTGACCATGGCCCAGTTTCTTGGTCATCTTGGGCTTTGGTATTCCTATCAGCATAGCAGTGAGACTGACTTGCTATGGAGAGGCCTTTTGCTGATGAGAAGGAAGCCTGGCTCCAAAGCAGTGCCTCTCACAGCGCGTGTTCGCCAAAGCACGGTGTTAACTTCTGGGAGCCCGAGCAGGAGCCTGCATCTCTAGCGCACTGCAAGTTGGTGTTGGCTGTGCTGACTCTCAGAACACAGTGTGAGCCGCTGACACCTGAGTCCTGACCAGAGTCTCAGCCTTAACCCTACTGACATTTTGGGCTGGAGACTTCTTTGTTGTGAGGTTGCCCTATGCATTGTGGGGCATTTAGCTGCAGCTTTGGCCTCTGCCAACTTGATACCTATATCACTTTCCACCCTTACGGTCTACAGTGGAGACAACACAGAGTGGCTGCATACCTGCCAGATGTCTCCTGGAGGCAGGGGACAGAGGCATCCCTGCTGCAAACTTTGGTGTAGACGAGTGTTGTCAAGCTTAGTTGTGCATCAGAATTTCTGGAGGAAATTAGGTACAGATTTCCATACCAAACTTCAGGGTACATATGTCGGCATCACCAGACGCCGGCCTAGGGATCCATTTGACCATCCTTCCTTAGAATGTTCTCCCTCCCTTCGGTTTCTGTTACCCACCGTGACCCGTGGTTTCAAAATATGAAATGGGAAGTTCCATTCAAGCAGTCCATGCTGTTTACACTGCACACCCTTCTGACTAGTGTGATACACCTTGTGCCATTCTGCTCCATCCTGCGCGGGTGTGATCTCACCTTTGTCTAGCACACCCATGTGGTAACACTACGTGCCCATTGCTCATCGGTAGCCAGCGAGGTCATCAGCTCAACTCTATTTAGTATCACAGCTCTTACATTCAAGTAACCTTTGTTTTATCTCAGTGACCCCTCAAGACAAACTTTTACAACCGTATGTGAGGTGTGCTCAAACAGTGTGGTGAATGTTTAAGTAAAGACATTTATTACAGTAAAATACCCATTGCCTTTTATCCCTGTCAAAATACCCCGCTCCCTTATTTTGAATCCACTCATCCCATCACTCTTGCCACATTCTTTGTTGTTGTTGTTGTTATTGTTTGAGACAGGGTCTCGCTTTGCGGTTCAGGCTGGCCCTGAGCTCAGCCTCGAGCTCACAGCAATCCTCCCGTCTCCATGTTATTACTGTATGTGTTCACCGGGGATCGAATCCGGGCCCTTGTGTTTGCAAGACAGGAACCAGAACCATTGAGTTAAATCCTTGGTCCCATTCTTGCCACTTCCTGAAGCAGTTCTGGCAGTCCTCTTTTGTGAGTGTCTTCAGTTACATTTTCATGACTGCTTCTATGTCCTGAATTGATTTAAAATGTTCACCTCTCACAGTCATTTAGACTCTGGGGAAGAACTCAAAGTTGCACAATGCCAGACCTGGTGAGTAAGGTGGATAAGGACACAATGTAGTGTTTTATTTAACAGAAATTGTGAACATTTGATTTGATTTGGGATGTACAATGAGCCACAGGAAAGCACTTGTGAAAGAGGAATTCAGAACTGCCTCAGAAAGGGGCAGAAGTGATAGAACAGGTATGCTCAAAGGGAGCAGGAGTATTTTGTTTGTTTGTTTGTTTGTTTGTTTGTTTGTTTTTGAGACAAGATCTCGCTTTGTAGTTCAGGCTGGCCCTGAACTCAGCCTCCAGCTCACATCAAGCAATCTTCTGCCTCTGCCTCCCAAGTGCTGGGATTACAGGTGTGAGCCACCACGCCCGGCACTGTGGCATGTGGTACTGGTTGGTGCTGGGTGTGGGTCTCCACACCCAGTATTGTTATGTGGTTACCGGGGAATCGAACCCGGGCCCTTGCGCTTGCAAGACAGGCGCCGGAACCACTGAGTTGTATAACCGGCCCAGGAGCAGGAATATTTTAAGAGGGATTAATAGCAATGGGTATTTTACTGTAATACATTTTTACTAAGCACTCACCATGTTTTTTCTCATATCTTATATTGTTATAATTGTTCTGTCATTATTACTAATCTCCTATTGGGCTTAATTTATGAATTGAACTATCATAGGTGTGTGTGTATGGGGAAAACCATAGTATATAAGAGGTCCAGCATTATGTGTAGTTTTAGGCACTCAATGGGGGTCTTGGAACGTATGCCCTGTGGATAAGAGGGGCATCTTTATGCTTTAATAAAAAGATGATGGAAGTAGTCTGGAGTTCTCCCTTTTGACATGCTGGAAAGTTACAAGTCCTAGACTTAAGTTCCAGTGCTCTGGCTCCAGGACCACAGGCGAATTGCTTAACTGCTTTGAACTACAAAAATGTCTCCTCTTAAGTAAGGATGATAATCATGTCGTCAAAGGGGATAACCTGAGAAAATGGTTTAGAAACTCTCAAGTGCTGTACAGATAGTAGAGGTGAGTGTAATACCACAGGAATCTGGAGTTTTATTTTATTGGCTCAGTTACTTTATTTTTCCCAGGGCTGTATTCATTTTCCCACAAGCCTAGCTCAGCAACCGTCACAACCCCACTCTTCATGATTCCTTTGGCCCTTGCAGTCACAAGCTATGTACGTTTTTCTCCACT